>PVKA01040261.1:0-18894 GCA_004027165.1 Ctenomys sociabilis | reverse complement strand
ACTGAGTTCTTCAGGAATGCCATCGCAACAAGCTCCTCCAGGTCAACCAACATTCCTGCATTCTTCCCCAGATCTTTTGCTAGGGAATAATATTCTGAATTTAGGTCTATACCCATTAAAGAAATTATACTAGTTCCTACAATGTCCAAGATCTAAGATATTTGACTCTGGAAACTTACAAATAAATTACAAGAAATACAACCTCAGACAAATTTCTGAAGAGATATATAAAAATATGGGACTGAGGCAAGAAAAAACTCAAGTACATGCAATAAGGAATGAAAAGGGTGAAATCACCACAGACCCGGTGGAAATTCAGATTATCAATACTTACTTTGAGAATCGTTACACTTACAGAATAGAAGACACAGAAGAAATGGACAGATTCCTCAAAAGGTACAAATTACCAAAACTGAATCAAGAAGATATAACAACTCTCAATAAGCCAATAACAGCCAACTAAATACAAAATGTAATAAAAAGCCTACTGACAAAGAAAAGTCCAGCTGAATTCTACAAGAAATTTATAGAAGATATAATCCCCACACTCCACAAACTCTTCAATGAATTTGAAAAGGAAACAGTCCTCCCAAAATCATTTCTGGAGGCAAGTATAATACTGATTCCAAAACCAGGGAAAGACACAACCACAAAGGAGAACTACAGGCCAATCTCCCTCATGAACATAGATGCAAAAATACTCAACAAAATCCTGGCAAATAGAATACAGCAAATCATCAAGAAGATCATATACCATGACCAGGTAGGATTCATCCCAGGGATGCAAGGATGGTTCAATATTCGAAAATCTATAAATATAATACATTATATTAATACACTGAAATCTAAAAACCACATGACCATCTCAATTGATGCAGAGAAAGCTTTTGACAAAGTCCAACACTCATTCATGTTCAAGGTCCTACAGAAGATTGGAATAGATGCACTCTATCTTAACTTGATAAAAGCCATCTATGACAACCCAAAAGTTCATATAATCCTAAATGGGGAAAAACTGAAATCTTTTACTCTTAAATCAGGTACAAGACAAAGATGTCCTCTATCACCCCTCCTATTCAGTATAGTATGGGAATCCTTACCAACAGCCATTAGAAAAGAGGGAGAAATAAAGGGAATAAGAATAGGTAAAGAAGAAGTTAAATTATCACTATTTGCAGACGACATGATACTTTACTTGGAAGACCCCAAAAATTCCACCAAGAAACTACTAGAACTGATATGGAAATTCAGTAGCACAGCAGGATACAAAATCAATACTCAAAAGTCAATAGCATTACACTACACAGATAACAAGCACACTGAAATAGAAACAATAGAAACAATACCTTTTAAAATAGCACCATGGAAAACGAAATACCTTGGGATTCACTTAACAAAGGAAGTCAAAGAACTTTTCACGGAAAATTACAACACCCTAAGAAAAGAGATTATGGAGGATTTCAGAAAATGGAAAGATATTCCATGCTCCTGGATAGGAAGATCCAACATCGTGAAGATGGCCATACTCCCAAAATTGCTGTACAGATTTAATGCAATCCCTATTAAATTGCCACCAACATACCTCCCAGACTTAGAGAAATCAATCCTAAAATTTATTTGGAACCACAAATGACCTAAAATAGCCAAGGCAATCTTGGCTAATAAAGACAAGGCAGGAGGCATCACAATTCCTGATTTGAAATTATACTACAAAGCCACTGTGATAAAATCAACATAGTATTGGGTGCAATGTATTTCAATGGGATGCAATGGATTTCAATGGGAGTGAATGTAAAAATAATGGGGTTCTATGGGGTGTCATGTAAAATAATGGGGTTCCCTAACCCTAGCGTGACCCTAGACTCGAACTCGCAACCTCTAGCATCCTAGCCTGTATCCCTACCGCTATTCCATAGCACCAGCTGACTCTGTTGGGGAGCTTTAGACCTACTTCAACCCTAGCCCCATTGACTGTAATGCAATGTAATGTAAGTGAATGGGAGCAATGTAAGTCAATGGGAGCAATGTGTTTCAATGGGAGCAATGTGTTTCAATGGGAGCAATGGAAGTCAATGGGAGCAATGTAAGTCAATGGGAGCAAGGTATTTCAATGGGAGCAATGTATTTCAATGGGAGTGAATGTAAAAATCATGGATTTCAATGGGAGTGAATGCAAAAATAATGGGGTTCTATGGGGTGTCATGTAAAATAATGGGGTTCCCTAACCCTAGCGTGACTCTAGACTCGAACTCGCAACCTCTAGCATCCTAGCCTGTATCCCTACCGCTATACCATAGCGCCAGCTGACTCTGTTGAGACTGTAATGCAATGTAATGGAACTGAATGGGAGTCAATGGAAGTGAATGGGAGTCAATGTATTTCAACGGGATGCAATGTATTTCAATGGGATGCAATGTATTTCAATGGGAGTGAATGTAAAAATAATGGGGTTCTATGGGGTGTCATGTAAAATAATGGGGTTCCCTAACCATAGTGTGACCCTAGACTCAAACTCCCTACCTCTAGCATCCTAGCCTGTATCCCTACCGCTATACCATAGCGCCAGCTGACTCCATTGAGGTGCTTTAGACCTATTTCAACCCTAGCCCCATTGACTGTAATGCAATGTAATGTAAGTGAATGGGAGCAATGTAAGTCAATGGGAGCAATGTAAGTCAAGAGGAGCAATGTATTTCAATGGGAGCAATGTATTTCAATGGGAGTGAATGTAAAAATCATGGATTTCAATGGGAGTGAGTGTAAAAAAATGGGGTTCTATGGGGTGTCATGTAAAATAATGGGGTTCCCTAACCCTAACCCTAAGTGAATGTAAAAATCATGGATTTCAATGGGAGAGAATGTAAAAATAATGGGGTTCTATGGGGTGTCATGTAAAATAATGGGGTTCCCTAACCCTAACCCTAACCCCAACCCTAACCCTAAACCCTAACCCTAACCCTAACCCTGGAATTTGTTAGATCATCTGGAGAAGTGTCAGTAGGACTTGTAACTTTTCCACATTTGTTCTGTGGCTTAGAGGACACTGAGAAGAAAACAAAAGAAGGCCCAGTCCCGGACTGGATGCATGTAGAAGATGTTTGTATTGTTCCTATTCTTTTGTGTGTGCATTTTAGTCTGTGTATTAGTATCTATATTTGCCAATGCTAAGTACTTTATTGAAATATTTGGTTGTTTGAGATATTCTAAAGTGCCTGATAACATGTTAAAAAGTAGAAGTAGGAAAATAATGCATTTTGTAAATTTCTTGTTAGAGCTCACCTGAAGTGTTATGTGGGGGCAGGTGGAAAGGCCATTTTGAGTAGTGCACCTTGTTCACACACTGGTTCTTGAAAGAGAAGGCAATGGAGAGTGCTGAGGGCACTCACAGCAACACAAGTTACCATTGTCCCTTAGGTCTGTGGGCTCTGTTTACTTTGCTGGATAAAGGCCAGATGGGACCTTTCACAACATGTAGTCTTCTTAGATGCTAAGCAGGTTGCTAGTTTTGATTAAAGTAGTTAGTAAACTGATAAATTTTGTAATAAAATTCCCAGGATATTGTCTTCAGAAAGTGTGAGCATTTTAGCCCACTTGGGTTAGTGGAAAAAGGAAGGGTTCTAGAGTTACATTTTCAAGACATTTTCAACTATTGTTCCATGTGTACATTTTAACCAAGACCGTTGTGTATATAATGGACAAATTGAGTCCTTACTTGAAATATCTAGACTTACCTAGATGTTTAGAAGTGCCCAACATATGTTAAATGTAGAGGTAGCAAAATGTTGCTATGTAAATATCTTTTTGCTAAAGTTCATATGAAATACTGTCTTTTGAAAATGGAATGGTTAAACCACCTCCTGAACAATATGGTACTCTCTGTACTTGTTCAGTGGCTTTGAGGAGGTGGGAGGGAAGCAATTGCAAAAGGCATTATGTTAGTGTGTTTCTACTTGGATATTTTGAGACATCATTTTTAGTGTTTTGTGGGTTTTGTTTTGATGTGTACATAGTGTATAGAACAGACAATCCAAATTTCGCAACACTTAGTCCCAGAATCTAGGGTTTGCCAGTGTATGACAAAATAGTAAAGTTAGCTCATTTTGCACATTTTATGTTAAAATACATAGAACAGTTTGTCCTCTGTAAATGAGCTTTGGATTCTACCATCTCTAACATTATACATGCCTGTACTTGTCCACTGGGTTGAAGCAGAAAGAAGGAAATGGGGCCAAAATGGTCATACTTAGAAGATACCTCAGATTACAACCAGTGCTCTATGTATGTGCAATTTTATTTATCAGTGCTGTATGACAGCAGATAAGTTCTTATATGAAAAATCTAGTTCTAGAGATGTACAAGTGCTTGATACGCTTACAAGTAGAAGTAATAGAATAACACTTTGCAAGTAGGTTTTATGAACTGCTGATAGGAAATACTGTGTCTGCAAATAGAATATTTAAACCAGCTCTGAACAGTACTTGCTCACTAGCTTCAGGGAGGTGAGGAGGAGAAATTGTGGAAGGTATTAAGTGTGTGGTAGAAAATTTCAGGTTATCCATTACTCTTCTGTTACATGAATTTCATTTAGAGAAGTCGGGTGGTCCAGTTGTTGTTAGTGAACCTGTGGTGTGCGTGCGGGACCACGGCCTTAAAGATTAGCCACAATTGCCGGGCGTGGTGGCACATGTCTGTAACCCCAGCACTTGGGAGGCTGAGGCAGGAGGATTGTTGTGAGTTCGAGACCAGCCTGAGCTACAAAGTGAGCTTAAGGCCAGCCTGAACTGCATAGTGAAACCCTGTCTCAAAAAGACAAAAAAAAAAAAAAAAAAAAAAAGATTAGCCACAATGGCTGGAAATGGTGATAATGAAAAAATGGCTGCTCTGGAGGCCAAAATCTGCCATCGAATTGAGAAAGGCTTCCCAACGGATGCAACCCTTGATGACATCAAAGAGTGGCTGGAAGATAAAGGTCAGGCATTTAATACCCAGATGAGAAGAGCATTGCACAGAGCATTTAGGGACCAACATTTGCTGTGTTTGGCAGCATTGAGTCTGCTAAGAAGTCTGTAGAACTCCAGGCCAGAAGTGTAAAGACACAGACTTGCTAATACTTTTTAATGAGGATTACTTTGCAAAGAAAAATGAAGAAAGAAAGCAAAATAAAGTGGAAGCTAAATTAAGAGCCAAACAAGAGCAAGAAGAAAAACGGAAGTTAGCAGAAGATGCCGAAATGAAATCTCTAGAAGAAAAGATTGGCTGCTTGCTGAAGTTTTCAGGTGACTTAGACGATCAGACCTGTAGAGAAGATTTGCATGGCCTTTTCTCAAATCATGGTGAAATAAAAAGGACAGACCTTGTCAGAGGAGCAAAAGAGGGAATAATTCTATCTAAAGAAAAAGCCTTTTTGAGACAGGGTCTCGCTATGCAGTTCAGGCTGGCTTTAAGCTCACTTTGTAGCTCAGGCTGGTCTCGAACTCACAACAATCCTCCTGCCTCAGCCTCCCGAGTGCTGGGATTACAAGCATGCGCCACCACGAGCCAAGGAAGCACTGGATAAAGCCAAAGATGCAAATAATGGCAGCCTACAATTAAGGAACAAAGAAGTGATGTGGAAAGTACTGGAAGGAGAAGTGGAAAAAGAAGCTTTGAAAAAAATCATAGATCAACAAGAATCTTTAAACAAATGGAAATACAAAGGTCGCAGATTTAAAGGGAAAGGAAAAGGAAATAAAGCTGCCCAGCCTGGGTCTGGTAAAGGAAAAACACAGTTTCAGGGCAGGAAAACAAAATTTGATAGTGATGAAGAACATGATGAAAATGGTGCAGCTGGACCAGTGAAAAGATCAAGAGAAGAAACGGACGAAGAACCTGCATCGAAACAACAGAAAACAGAAAACAGTGCTGGAGACCAGGAGTTAGTTTAGTGAAAATTTTTTTTTTATCCATCTTAGGTTTTAACAGCTGCTTTTTGTCTTTGGAGGCTTTTAAAAAGAAAACCGAATTAGGTCCACTTGAATGTCCACCTGTAAAAAAAAAAAAAAGGAACAATTTTTTTGTTGTTGTTTTTGTTTTAACTTGTCTTTTTGTTGTTGCTATCCGAACACATTTCTTTTAAATGTATAGTTCTGTGTTCACATGATTCAAATATCTAAAAGGAAGATTCTTCCACTAAATTGCCTTTGTATTATGAGACTGTATTAGTAAAAAATAACAAAAACATATACTGTAACAAAAAATGAAATTCATTTAACTTTACTGTACATATAACTGTATACACTGGACATGAGTCCTAATTTTTATAATATCTAATCTTTATATATTAAAGAGGTTGCCATGGGCTGGGGAGATGGCTCAGTGGAATAAGTGCTTCCCTGGCAAGCACAGGGGTCTGAGTTCAATCCTCGGTTCCGCAAAAAAAAAAAAAAAAAAAAGAGGTTGCCAATGTATGACAAAAGTAAAGTTAGTAAACTAAAAAAAGGAAAAGCAATCACAGAGACCACTTTCTTCATTTCCTTCTCATTCTCCTATTTTCCTATGTAGTAGCTTCCTGTGACATCTAGTTCCCTTCTTGTGTTAATAAGGTAGGCTACCAGACAGACTTGACAGATTTTTCAGAATTATAAAAATAAATGGTATTGTCCTGGAAGTAAAATATTCCTGTGGGATATTTAAAAATATCTTCCAGGATATTTTTAAAATTCTGAATTTGAGTAATTTCTGCTGGTATTGACAGGAACAAATGTCAATGAAAAGCCCCTATGGTGTGTAAAGATTGAAAAATATTTTGAGGGCCTCACACCAAGTGATGTAAAGCACAAGACTCTTTGCATCTAATGCAGGAATGTCAAAATAATGATCCCTAATGGTCCCCAGGCTCTCATTAAATTTTTTATGGTCCTGAACATCTGTAAGAAGTGAGGATGGTACTACCGTTCACATTTTTAGAGACTCTAAATTTATAAGGGAATATAAATTCCTGACTCCACTCATGCAAAACCTTACATTACAGATATTCAAAGGGAAGATTGTCCTAAAACTTATTCCTGTATTGAGAGCTTTGTGAAATCTCAGAAAGAAGTGCAGAAAGGCACACCTGAGTTGTAAGAGTAAGATCTTCTTAGAGCTTAGCTACCCCATGAGTTTTAAGAGACTGGAACATTATTCTTCTCCATTCAAAGGTGGGAATTTTTGAGTCTTTTATCTTTACAACGACAAATATATTACAATTTCTAATAATTAAGATCTTGTGGGTAAACACAGGCTTCTGGAAGGCACAGAAGAAATTATAGGTACAAACAAACTGAAAATTAAGACTATTGTCACTATTTTATCCTTGGTAGAGAGATAACCCAGTAAAGTACAACGGGGACATAGCCATGACCTGAACAACCGATTTAAAGACAACAATACGCAATATAACGACTGTTGTTCGGTTCCTATCATTTTGCTTAGTGAAACTCTATCATTCTAATGTTTTTTTATTACTAACTTAAAATTCTGTTTAAAAGTAATTTAAAAAAAAACCCCTGAGAATAAAATGCCAAACTCAAAGCAAATTCCATTTGTAGAAAGAATATTAGCTTGGAAAAAACAAACAAACCATCATAATGTTGCAGTCACTCTTTTCTCCTGTGATGCCCTTGTCATTCAGTAAGAATAAAGTCACATTGATATATCTTCTATTACAGTTCTCCTTGAATAAAGAAAGCACAATTTATCATCAACAAATCTAAAAACTGTCATAAAACTCAAAGATTTTCCACCAAAATCACTGAGAAAAATCAAGCCACACATAGTGTGATATCATGGAGAGAGACAGGAGCTCAAAAAATCTGGTAGATATGGCTGTATGGAGATCTTTGTACAAAACGCTCCTTGCTATTCTGATATGCCCTGGATAGAAGACTATAGATTGAGTATGAACTTACACTACACAGTAAATCTAAAAATTATAGTTTCCTTTTCTTAGGCTCTATATAACAATTAATGAAATTTTGAGAATTTTCTTGCTGTAGTTAATATTCATGAATTCTTTAAGGGAACATATAGAAAGCACTTATCTTACATGCACTTTTGTGGGTTGACTTGATCCTGAATGATGGTTTTCATTTTATTATCTACCCATTTTTACAAAATATTACTGTTGGAGCCACTGAATTGTAGAGAATAGAGATAAAGATTGCACTGCATTAGAAGACATATGTAAGTTGTTCTGGAAATTTTCATCAATTTCTACAGAATCTTGAAATGTGGACTTAATTAGAAATGATTTAAGTCATTGAATTGTCATACTCATTCCATTGAAAGTTTACTCTACAGTACTGAGCACCAAAATACAACTTGATTTTTTTTAAAGAACTTTAAAAATGGGCTTGGGGAGATAGCTCAGTAGAATAAGCACTTGCTCAGTAACCACAGGGTTCTGAGTTCAGTCCCTAGTACCAAAAAAAATGCGTTTACCAAAATCCAGCAGGTGAGACTTTTACTCTCATGTTTTCCTCTTCCTTGCAGATCCAGGATGGAAGACAGAAAGGTAAAGAGTGTTTTTTTGAGCAGAACCTAAAATGAAACGTGGGCCTACTCTTTGGGGTTGATGTACATCATACTAGAATCATTCTCATCATTCAGACTTCTAAGTATCATTTTTGACACTGTCTTAAAGACATTTCTTAGGCTCTCTGGCACTTTTCTTCCATTTGTCAGAGGTCCAGACTTAAGTCGTGGCAACATCAGTGCCAATCATGCTTTAAAAACTATGTCAGAGTATCAGTAAACAGCATCTCTGGGTTACTGGGAGAAAGCGACTTTGCTCCTCAGGACAATGAGCAATCGCACCACAGTACACACATTCCTTTTGTAGGGATTTTCCAGTTTCCCAGAACTAACAAAGCTACTCTTTGTGATGATTTTAGCCTCCCATGTGACAGTTCTATCGGCAAATGTGTCCATAATGTTGGTCACCAAATTCAGTGAAAGCCTTCGCACAACCATGTACTTTCTCCTATTCAGCTGGTCTTTATCAGAAACCTATATCACTATGGTAGTAATTCCTCACATGTTAGTGGACTTGCTCTCAGAGACCAAGACCATTTCTCTTCCTGAGTGTGCCACACAGATGTTTTTCTTCATCGGCCTGGCAGCCAACAACTGTTTCATCATGGGTGCCACGTCCTATGACGGTTACACTGCCATCTACAGCCCACTCCACTATCATACCCTTATGACAAGAAGGATCTGCTTCTAGCTCGTCATGGCCTCCTCAGTGGCTGGGTTCCTGATTTCTCTGTGCATCACCATCATGATATTCAGCTTGTCTTTCTGTGATTCCAACAACATACAGCATTTCTTCTGTGACATTTCACCCATAGTCCACCTAGCCTGAGATTATACATCTTATCATGAAATGGTTATTTTTGTTCTCTCTGCCTTTGTGCTGGTGGGCAGTTTTATTTTAATCATGATTTCCTACATGTTCATTGTGTCCATGGTTGTGAAGATGCCTTCTGCAAAGAGGAGGTCCAAGGCCTTCTCCACCTGCTCCTCCCACCTCACTGTGGTGTGTATACACTATGGATTTGCTTGCTTCATCTATCTGAGGCCCAAGAGCAGTGACTCCTTCCATGATGACATGTTGATGGCTGTGACATATACAGTGCTGACTCCTCTACTTAACCCCATTGTTTACAGCCTAAGGAACAAAGAGGTACAGGTAGCTCTAAGAAAGTACTAGAAAAAATATTTAAGTTTTTTTCTCAGTTGACAGAAAATCCTTGAATATTTAAAAAGTACTTAGCATCTATGAAACTGGAAGAAGTGGATTATTTTCAATCAAAATCATCACTTTCAGTGCCAAGCAGTCAAAGTGTTTTATAGCTGCCTGATATGCCCTGGTCTCACCATTTTCCTACTACAAATGGGTTGTAGTTTTTCTGTGTTATAGAATTGTTTTATACACATATGCACACAATTAACATGTTAAAATGCTTTGGAAAACTGCAGTTTTGTTATAATTATTGCTTTGGGGTTTAGGAAAAGAGAAAATTATTGAACTACGGACATAGAATAAGGAAGAAAGAGAAAAGCAAAGAAAGATAGAACAGAGGAAATCAGAGTGAGAAGAATAGAAGGAAGACAGAACAAGATGAGCCATCCACAAGATGGCTCAGTGGAATATGCGCTTGCCTGGCATGCACAAGTCCCTGAGTTCAATCCCCAGTTCTGAAAAGAAGAAGAAGGAGAAGAAGTTCTTCTTTTCAGAACTGGGGATTGAACCCAGAGAGAAGAGAAAAAAGATATGCTTGTGTAATTAATCAGAAAAGGGAGAACAGAGACACAGTAAACTAGAATTAAGTCTGGAAATAAGGGTATCATCACAATACAGAGAAAGTTAAAATTTGTCTCAGGGAATAATGTACATTGTTCAATTCTATTAAAATTACAAATTAAAGTGAAATGGTTGAATTTCTGAATAAGATAAACTGACATAACCCCCAGAGCTGTAGTAGCACCCATTTATTTATTTATTTATATTTTTATATTTTAGTACAGGGTATGCGGGGTCTCACTACACCGATCAGACTCATAATGAGCTCCTATTTTCAGTCTTCTGAGCCTGGGATCACGGTACACGGCACCACATCCAGTCTCAGTAGCTCTCTAGCACATTGTGGGTGTGAGGCTGGCATGGCACTCCAGGGATTGAACCCTTGGTCCTTGCGTCTGCCCAAAAGGCACTTATTCTGCTGAGCTCTCTGGCTGCCCCAATAGCGTACTTTTTAACATATCAATTTCTATAAGAATTTTTGAGAAATCGGTCAAAGAGCTATTCTTCTTATGTTCCACTGCTGCAAAGCATTAGATTGCTTACTAATTAATGTGCATTTATTCCCAAGGAACGAATAATTCTATACAATTTAATTGAATTAGATCTTAAAGATAAGTAACTTCTAATTTCTGGACCTCACAGTGGGAGACAAGTGTCCTGTGCTGCTGTGATCTTATTGCAGCCATAGTGGTGAGGTTCGAAAAGCACTGTTGTAGGTCATTTGATATAGGCTGGTAAAGAAACTTTGATTTTACTTTGTCCATATCCTTAAGGTGGCTATGAAATTGTAGGTATTTTAAGTAATTGTTTCTATACAACCTTACTAGGATAGTTGTTACACAAATACTTTTCTCCATTCTGTATATTGTTTGCATTACATTTGTTTGAAATGCAAACATTTTAACTTAGTGAAGCTCATTCTTTATGTTTTTCTCATTTTAGCTCATTCTTTTATTTATTTACTTTTTTATTTTTACTTTTGGTGATACAAGGGATCGAACTAAGGACCTTGTGCTTGCTGGGCAAGCACTTATTCCACTGAGCTATTTCCCCAGCCCTTTGCTCATTCTTTTAATATAGTAACTTAAGAATCCATTACTTAATCAGAAAAATGAAAACTTTGTCCTGTTTTGCCTGCTAAGATTTGTGTAGCTTTAGATCTTACATTTAGGATTTTAAAACATATAGATTAATTTTTTATATTGCATAAGTAAAGGTAATTCTTTTGCATGTGGATATCAAATTAATGCAGCCCCATTCAGATTTAGGTTGTTTGCTCCTGATACAAAGAAATATCATTGATTTTTCTATGTTCATCTTATGTCCTACAAACTTGCAGCAGCTGTTCTTTGGTCCCTATAAATTTTTATTAGTCCATATAATTTGTTCTAATTTTAATGAGATTTTAAAACTTTTAAAGAGAATAAAAAACAGTAAAAAAAATTAGAAATGATAATTTCACTAAACAAAATAATAGGAATTCAACAATGGTTGCCCTACTGCATATTGTTGTTTTCAATTTAGTCATTCAGATCACCAGGTAAAACACACAAATAGATCAAAAAGTCATAAAAATTTAAAAAGGAAAGAAAAAAGAAAAAAAAATGTAAGCATTAACTGCACCTTCCAATAGACCAGCAGAAATGAGTTTTTAAAAGTTCTTTTTCTACAGTCATCTGTGTTCTTTCTATGACACTGTGTTATTTTCTTTATTTCTTTTTTTTTTTTTTTTTTTTTTAACGGAACCGGGGATTGAACTCAGGCCCTTGCACTTGTCAGTCAAGCACTTATTCAACTGAGCCATCTCCCTGGCCCCTGACACTGTGTTATTTTCAAATAGAAATAGTTTTTCTTGTACCTTTGGAATCTGAAGTCAATGCCACCCCAGTCCTTCCCCCAGGGTGAGGTGAGCCAGCCACAAAAAAAAATTGAAAAATTGAAAAAAAAAAAACCAAAACAAGCACTGATATATTCTTTCTTTTCACAACAATTTCAGATTTTTTAATATATATTTTAGTCCTTTCTCTTTATTTGTGTCTTTGTATTTCTAGTGATATACAGAATATAAATAATACATAAAACTACCATAAAATTATGAAAAAGTAAATATCTCTAACAGTTTCAATGTCACAGGTACTGCAGTAAGCATTGAAAAGCAATCCTGAAATTTACAATTAGGGAAATGTACAATTTAAGGAAATAAAATTTTAAAAATCCTTGAAAAAAGTAAAAGAATCTGGAATCGCATTCTTGTTAATTGTCCTGGCACTTTTTAGAGCAAAGTAGAATAGCAATGGCAATAAAACTACCCTTGTTTTGTTCCTGGTATTTGGGGCTATGAGTCATCTGTGTAAGAGTTTCATAGGTGCTTTGCTCAGGTTCATAGTTAAGGCTTTGTAGCAATTACTGAGCACTTCTTTTTTTCTATTTTCATTGAAATTATTATACAATTTTTGATAGGTATGAATATATTATATATGGGGCAATGAAAACGTTCAGTGAATGCTTAAATGACAGCTTTCCATCTAAAAGGTACATTGCCAGTAACACTTTGCAAAATATTCCCCCTTGCTCTGACATGCATCCCACCATTCTTGCACTTTCTGAAACAACTCTGGATGATTTATAAGGTGTGATTTAAAACGTTAAGTGAATAATGTAGTGATATGTCACAAGTTTACAATCACCAGGGAGCAAGGAACGAAGAACAGAGCCCAAGAAAGCTGGCTCCTTGTAATTCCAGCAAGCTGGAGGCAGGGTAACAGATTCCTGGAGGTGTTGTCCTGTCTGTTCTTTGTTGCTTTACCTGGGAAGTTACCAACTTAGAGTTTGGTGAACACCTGAAGATGATGTAAATAGCCTGCTTATGTCAAATATTTTTTGGCAGAACCAGGGGTTGAACTCAGGCCCTTGCATTTGTCAGGGAAGCACTTATTCCACTGAGCCATCTTACTGGCCCCTGTGTTTATGCCAAATTAGTTATGCACATTCCTTAGCCTATTTGTGGCCATTAATAAATGTGAGAAGTGGCTTGGAGCTCGCTTAGAGCAATGCTAAACTCAGTCATACCTCTTAGACTCTATTAATCCTGTCTTCTTGTCATGCTTCCTTTCAGCTCTAGCTGATATAACATACAACAAAATATTGCTGTCAGGTACCATCCAACAGAAAAGCAGGCTCCTAAAAATATTAGTTTGTGTTTATCCTCCTACTTCTTGGAGGATTTTTTTTTTTTTTTTTTTTTTTTTTTTGTCTTTTTGAGACAGTTCAGGCTGGCCTTAAGCTCATTTTGTAGCTCAGGCTGGTCTCGAACTCACAGCAATCCTCCTGCCTCAGCCTCCCGAGTGCTGGGATTATAGGCCTGCACCACCATGCCTGGCTCTTGGAGGATTTTGAAAAAAAATTGTATTAAATTTTCTATAAATATTTTTGTATAATTTGGCAATGAAGCCATTTGAACTTGGTCTTTTATAATAAATTTTAACCATTATTAATTTAAACCAGGTTTTATTACAATTAATCCAAAGTTTATACTTCTGTTAGCTTGCTGAGGTAACTTGCACATAATATTTTACACATTTTCTCTAAATTATCTAGTATTTGGCATACTATTGTTCATACTAACTTTATAATCTTTCTAAAATTTGGGTTTGATGATGAAAATACTATTTTGTGTCTGATCCTAGCTATTTTGATTTTTTTTAATCTAGTTAAAGCCTTGATAATATTGATATTTTCATGATAACCATTTTTAGTTTTGACTGATTTTTCTCTGCTGTCTCTCTAGTCATTATATTACATTAATTTCCACTCTAATGCCTGTTTTATTCATTATTAACTAAATACTGGAAATACATCTGGTTGTCAGTAATAGAAGAAAAAAATTAATAAAATTAGCATTTTCAACAGTGAAATATTACAAGTCAATAAAGGGAGAGAAAATATTGGCAACTGCCCAACAAGACATATTTCAAGTATCACATACAAACACGCAATTTAAAGATTTCAATATGTAATATAAAAAGCATTGTTGGACTCCTATTATTTTGTTTAGAGAAGTTTCGTATTGTTTCTATTTTTAATTAATTATTAATTAATTAATTAGGTACAGGGTCTCAGCCTTGAGGTGGTCCTCTTGTCTCAGCCTCCTCAGCACTGGGATTAAAGTGTGTGCCACCAGAGTTTTGGGGCTGGCACGGTGCACTGGGGGTTCCAGGGCCTGCATGGCATGATGATGAAAATGTCTACTGTTTTGTGTCTGATCCTAGTTATTGTGGTTCTTTGTTTTATCCAGTTAAAGCCTTGATAATATCGATATTTTCAAAAAACTACTTTTTGGTTCCACTAATTTTCTCTGTTGTCTTTCTAGTCATTATTACATTAATTTCTACTCTAATGTTTGTTTTATTCATACTACCTAAATGCTGGAAATACATCAGGTTTTTGGCATGTGGAAAAAATGTAGCATGCAATGTTGGGGATTGAATTTAGGACTTTGGGCTAGCCATACAGGTGCTTAATCGAACGGACTATCTCCTCAGTCCCTGCATAGTGTTTCTAATCTTTTTTTTTTTTTAACCATTTTGTATTTGCCTCAAAAAGTAAGAAAAAGATGCAGTGCAAAAACATTGTGTACCCATGCCTTACCAGACCCACCCTTAAGGCAGCCTGAGCCAGCACACAAAAAAAAGAAAACCTCTTCAAATAGTAGCTTTAAAGATCACCTTTTTCCTTGTGCATTGTGAACCGACACCCTGGGTCTGAAATAGTTATGCTATACAGGAATGTTTGTAAATATGCTCGGCATAGCCATGAATAAATATTCAATATTAGAAAGCAAAAAAAAAAAAAAAAAACATCATGTAGTGGCAGGAGATAGCTCAGTAGAATAAGTTCCCACCTGGTAAACGCAAGGTCCAATCCCTGGTACTACAAAACAAAGGAACAAAAAAAACATGGTGTTAGCCGGGCATGCTGGCGCAGGCCTGTAATCCCAGCACTCGGGAGGCTGAGGCAGGAGGATTGTTGTGAGTTTGAGACCAGCCTGAGCTACAGAGTGAGCTTAAGGCCAGCCTGAGCTGCATAGTGAGAGCCTGTCTCAAAAAGACCAAAAAAAAAAAACATGGTGTTGGGCCGATGAGATAGGCAGGCGCAGGGTCAGGGGTCTGTGATTCAATCCCAGCAGCTCACGCCTCACCAGCCCGGCCCACAGGGTGGGCTGAGCTGGCCCTGCAAAGAAACCAAAACCATTGTGTGACAGAAAGATTCTTTAAAAAAAAAAAGGACATACTATATGGCTTCATGTATATAAAATTCTAGAATCTGCACAGCTAAGCAATGAAACAATGTTGCTTATATGCAGGATCAGAACAGTGTATGACATCTCTTCATGGTGGGAGCCACGACTGGCTGGGGAGGGGGGTGGGAGAAGTTTCTGGGTTAGCATCACTGTTCTTTTTTTGGCAAAGCTGGGGATTAAACTCAGGCACTTGTTCTTGTCAGGGAAGCACTTATTCTACTGAGCCATCTCCCCGTCCCCAACATCACTGTTCTTTATGCTGAGGTTCTCCAGCTCCACAGGGTCGCGCAGCTGGCATCACATAGTAATGACCATCCCGTGCAGGTCAGCACATTTCACTTCATCAGGTTGCTTTAAAATGAAATGCATTAATCTCTTATTAAATAATAATAAGAGATATGCAATAAAGCGAACATTCTAAAACATTACCAGATGACACAATGTACATTGCACAAATGGTGGCAGCACTATTTCCACGCCCACATGCTTTTCTAGAACTTTAACACTGCTCGTTCAAGACTTGGAATGAATTTCCCTCTTCTAAAGTCTGGCAATGCTCCAAGGCTGCCCCCCAAAAAGAATGGTCAGTACAAAGAAGACATATAATAAAGGATGCAGATCTACTAGTCTATTGTCAATATCAAAAATACTGACTCTTCATTGGTGGTCTCCGACAATAGCAGCATCAACAACCATAAATGAGAGCGATCAGGGCACGTCTACTAAGTACTGTAGTTATGAACTCATTGCACTTGTTTAAAGCTACTAAGTTTTGGACTAGTTCAATGCACAGTAGTAGCAACTCAGAAAAAATCCAGTTAGTGTATATATTGAAGTTCACAATATAATTTTTTTTATTTTTTATCACAATATAATTGTTGTAGCATGGCTTTAGGTTTAAAAAACTTTCATTACAAATCATTGGAAACAAATTTCTGAGTGGCCATGCAATATTTGGAGATGAATTTTCTTTTTTTTAAATGTGTTTGATTGTTGCGGGATCTCACTGTACAGTGGACTCGTGCTGATCCTCCTGCTTTCAGCTTCCCCAGAGCTGGAATTACAGGCGTACACTATTACCACCAGACTCTGGACTGCTCAGCCTGCTCTCAAGGCAGGGCTTGCACTGCATGTGGTGCTAGGGATTGAACTGAGGTCCCTGTGCTTGCCCAAAAAGGCACTTCAGTCCACTAAGCTGTCCTGCTGGCCCCTTAAATGTTTTTTTTTTTTCTTTTTATTAAAAACTTCACCTTAAATATTTTCTTATATTATATTTTTCTTATAATTTTCTGGGCACAAGTTCATACTCACATCTCTCTTCTCAGCTTTATATACAGTGCATAAGACCTGTGGGACTTGGGCAGACTTTCAAAATAGTGTAAATGATATTGAATAGGAAATTAAATATACTTGAGAGAATATCCACATCCCAAATATATTTGAATAGGTTAAATTCCAGTTACTTCATTTGTTTCTCAAATAAATAAGAGCAAACTAAATCCCAGGGCTATGTCAGGCTTAAAACTGTTTTGTGGACATCGCAAAGCATTCCAGGCCCACAGAGGATGATCCCCCTAGTACAAGGGAAGAACCACTACCTCAGATGGCCATACAGCTCTTTGGCTATGCATCAAACTCAGCTCCAGCCATGAGGAAAAAAAAATCACTGTCCTATTTTCATAGGACTATTCACAACCTCAAACAGAAAGCGAGTTCATCTCAGATATTCAGAGAGCAAATTAATTAAAAATATCCCTCACTGACATTACAGAATAGATAGCAGAGAATTCCACATTAATTGTGAGCTCTTTATATAGCTTAAATATTTTGTCATTTTAAAGAGATTAAAAGAGATTTTTCTTTGTTATAAGCTAATCATTTTATAACTCTAGTTTCCATGAACATTGTTCTGTATTCACTAATAACCAGGTACTTGTAAGTGTTCACACACAGTGAGAATGCACTTACAATTCTTGAGGCACAGTTGGACCAGAGATGTACAGTTTTGGTTTTCCTATTCTTGGCATAGTTGATACAGAGAAAAAAATACACAGGGCTTAGAAATGTGCTCATGGGCTGGAGAGATAGCTCAGCAGTCTTGTCTGCCTGGCAAGCACAAGGACCCGAGTTCGACCCCTGGTACCACATGCTGTACTGAGCCTGGAAGCCTGGATACATACTGGCCAGGGAAGCCAGGCATGGAGCTGCACACCTGTAATCCCAGCACTGCGGAGGCTAATGTAGGAGGATCTCTATGGGTTGGAGCTGTATAGCAAGACACTGTTCCAAATAAATAAATAAATAAATAAATATTAAAGAAGAGAAATGTGCACACTTAAAATAAAACTACAAATGTGAAGTTTAAGTACATTATGTCCAAAATGATAGACTCAGGAAGATCAAGAAAACTGCATATCACAGATATTTTGTGAGGAGGTAAGTTCATATACACATACATAAGGAAAAGTTGTCTATAGCCCATGTACTCTCTCAGCAAACTGGGAACAAAACTAGATAGTATTGAGTACATATCATTCCACAGGGCAGTGTTGGTAGCATTTTAACTCTGCAAAAAGGGATATTTAGGCACAAAAAGAGACTATAAGGAGAGTACTTTAGTTATCCATATGTATATAATAGGAGTAGAGGTCAGATTTAAAAAAGAGGACTCTACATCTGTTAATTCTCCATGAATAAAATAATAGTCTCTTGTCCCATTCTAGATCTACTAGCAAGTGTAACTAGGTGATGCAATTGTATCAAAAAGACTTAAGGAAGATTATTACTGATCAAACAGGATTCAAAGTTTCCCAGGAACCTTACCCCAAACACCCTCCCTCTTGGTTTCCCAGGCAACATGATCCCCAAACTCTCTTCCCCTTGGCCCCATGCAGAGCCAAACCCAAAACTTCAGAACAGGTCCACTTGACTTTGGCCTGGACAAGCAACCACAAAACTCTCCTTTGTTAACGTTAAGGTCCCCCACAGACCAGGTAGCCCTCCAAGATTAGCTCTCCCTCAGCTGTTCAGCCTGCGTCACCCTCCCCAAAAGATCCTATAAAGTCTCCTGCCCCCCCATCTTTATTCACTGCTGTCTTGGTCTGCTAGACAACCGCCCTGTTTGATGCCCCCAATAAATCTGCTCATTAAAGCGGTATAGGAGCCAGGGGTTTGATCCCTGGGCCTGCCGTGCAGGCCCTGCCCACGGTGCCCAGCCTGGTCGATTGCGTGTGTTTGTGCCTTTCAATTACATATATACAGAGTATATTCT
>PVKA01040260.1:0-18895 GCA_004027165.1 Ctenomys sociabilis | reverse complement strand
CTAGAGGCATTATGAGAATCCCTAGCTCTGATGTGACACAACTGTCTCTAACAGCCATGCTGATGCCCACATTTTCTTCTTCTTGGAGGGACACCAGGCAGATTGCACTCGGGACCCAACTTAGTCTAGTACAATCTCATGTAAACTAATCATATCTCCAACGGTCTTCTTTTTTTTTTTTTCAGTACATCAGCAGTTTATTTAACAAGGTTACTCCTACACAGGGAGAGGCTGAGGGCAATTACAATACTCTGCAATACGAAGAGAGCAGTGCATGACTGGCGACCTCACATCGTCTTCCTTGGACTCCCCCACTGTCTTGCTTAGCAGGGAAAGGCATTCTAGGGTCATATGAACACACTCCTCACAACTGCCCTGTTTGCAGAAGTTAAGAGTACCAATAGCACTTGGCACTTAGTAAGTAAGAGGGCAGGAGTTCTGCTGTGTGGCGGTGACATCAGCGTCAGGTCTGCGATGCCTACGACTGGGTGATCTGTAAAGTTTCCAACATGTCTTCAACTGCCTTCAAAGAATATTTGGTTTCTTCTTACTTCGACCTGCAAACTGGTAGGCTCTGTTGATCTGACTAGCCGCCCAGCTGGCACACTTCATGTTGTCCTTCTTCATTTTTGCACTTCCTTTTGGATTAGATGAAATATGACTTGCAGACATGTAAAGCCCAAACAAAGCTCTCATGTTCCTGTTGTTCAATTTCAATGCCTGTGCAAAATACTTCCTTGAAAGTTCCAGGTTTTCAAGTCTGCCTTGGCTATATTTAACCTCCGCATACTGCTGGCAATACAGGTGGTTGTGGGGATTTGTCATCATGAGCTCCTCCAGGCAGAAGGCTGCTTTTGCATAGTCGTGTTGATTGATATAAAGTTCTGCGAGCTCATGCCAAGCTTCCTGGTCACCAACAAACTGCTCCAGATATTCGTTCAGCTCCCAAATGGCCTCCACATTCTTCCCCTGGGCTTTACGAATGGCAATCTTACGCTTTCTTGCAGCAGTGTTAGTTGGATCTTCTTGCAAAATTCGATCATATAGCTGTATAACATCATCATACCTTTCCATGGCTTCAAATGTCATGCCTGTTAATCGCTTGACTCTGTGGCTGCCAGGGAACTGTCTTCTCAACTCCTGGAGACAAAACAATGCCAAGTCATCCCGACCATAGTCCAGGGCTGCAATCATCACCTGTTCATATATAATCCAAATATCATCTCCAAGCTTAGAAGCATACTCGTTAATTAATTCTTCTCCAACTTCTACAATTTGTTCACTGTGTCTTGAGTTTTCTTCTCTCCATTTTCTCATTTTATCTCTCATTTCTGAACCCATACACTGCTTTTCAAAGGCTAATACCTTCCCAAGTGACATCGTAGAGCTCCGAGACCTTCGCCATTTTCTCCAACGGTCTTCTTTCTGAATGATGATAACAGGATAGGAGAGTATGATTGCAGTACAGTTTTGAGAAACACAGTGTAAGCTATGATGGCATTTAGACTAACCACGATTGGAATACCTGTCATGTTGGTTTTCTAAATGTTTCCGTTTTTTAAACATTTATTTTATCTTATTGAAGAACAAATAGCAATGAGACAGTTTCAAATCAAATTAGTATGACAGATTCAACAGTTAATACATCATACATTGTTTTCATACTGACTTCTTGTTGTACAGGGTGTATACATGACACTATCTACAAACACTATTGGAGCAGATGCCTCTATTCAATGAATTAAGAGAATGTAGCTGTATATCTTTTTTTTCAAAGCTGAATTATAGTACAATTTTAATAATTAATACTTTTTACATTGTTATCTTCCTAGTGGTTATCCATAGTACAAGGAGCACACAGGATATCCTGTCCAAACACTATTAGTACAAATCTTTCTTCTCATAGGATTAGGCAAAGTACTGCATATTTATACTAACTGTACTGTTTATACAAGCACAGAATGGTTCTTCCTTTGTATCCCCCCTTTTTTGTTTAGTCCTGTGAAAGATGGGTGTTCTATTGTCATCCAATTGTTATAGGTGCTTGAATGTTTCTAATGTCATATCAATTAGTACTCTACTCTCCTTAAAGTAATTTTTACAAGGTAAAGGAAAATAAGAGAGAATAAAAATTTAAGATTTCTTGAAAGCATGTGGAAATATTCAGTCATATGCCCCATCTTGCACAACTATATCTGTTAATCTGAACAACAGATTCAATGATAAAAATAGATAACATATCAATCACTGTTAATCAGTTATTCTTGTTTTGAAAATGTGTAACATATGTATTGTTATATGTTACCCTGCTTCTCTTCTGTCTTTGACTTTGTTTTTCTTGCTTTCGTTTTTATTCTTCAAAATAAAAGAAAATTATAAAAAAAATATGGCTCTGCTTCAGTGAATCTGGCTTTGTTCCTAGCAATAGAGGTGCTGACACACACTGACACAAAATCAGCCTGTTCATTTCCACTTCCGTTTAGCTCAGAGATTTTTTTGTTTGGTGCAGTCCTACCTATGGGACTTCCTTAGACCACAGATTTTCCTTATGAACACTCCATGGCTACATTCTGTGGCTGGCTCCTGTATTCAGCTTGTGCAAGGAGAGCCACCTGGTTTTGAGCTTCATTGAGCACAGCTTCAGGGTGGTGCTACTTTCCAGTATCTTGTCAAAGATTATTTGTGGGCAGCATTTAGTGTATCATTAGTGACTTATTAATAACTTAAGATAGTAACTTATAAATCCTTAGGTGATTAAAGAACTGGACAATTTTCTGAACACAAAATGCTTCAATACACTCATATTTATTAAGTTGGGAATATATTTTGTGCCTAAATGGATACTGTAGGAAACAATATTGTTACAACAGAGCTTAGACAGTCAATATTCTAACTCCAAAGTCTAGGGAGTTTCTTTCTGATTTTCAGTGTTTTCATATCATCCTCTTACACACTGCTTGTGTATTGCTGTGAGGTAGAAATGCATTTGCTTTCAGATTTTATAAATTCACTGTACTGATGTTACTTCAATCCAAACTACAGAGCAGTGGCTTATATAATTTACCCAAAAAAGGCCCTCAAAATTAGTTCTGGGTATTTGAGAGCTATTCCTCATAAAATAAATGAAACAAAATTTCTAAGGACGTTTATTGATGAAATTCCCAGTGGATTTTTAAAACTACCTTATCCAACATATTTGTACCAGCACAATGGCAAGCATTTGGAATTCATTACTGAGATGCAAAAGTCAGAATCTACCAGCCAAAAATTTAATTTTAGAAGGAAACTATGGTGAGCTAAGCTACCAACAACTACACTATGCAACACCCAATTAAATCAGTAGCGTATGTCAGAACAGAATCCTCCATGATGGAAGCAGCCGCGATGCCCTCAAAGGATGACCTCAGCTTTCTGAGAGGAAAACAAGGGGCAGAGTAGGCACCACCCCAGATGCCGGTCGCCCCTCCTGTGAGCTTTATTTATTTTGATCTGTAAAGTCAAAATGTTAATACACACCCTGGAAAGGTATTTGGAAAACGCAAGATTAAAAATCTGAAAATGCTCTGTAAATTGTAAAGTACTGTCTGAAAGCAAATTGCTCTTCTTATGATATTTACTATTACCGGAGTTTCTCTGTCCATGTAACACCTCAGTGTTTGTGGGGTTGCTCTACCAGTGTCGTACCATTAACTAGATTGCTTCAAGAATGACACCTCTGGGTGGGAAAATAAAGTGGAACAAAGAATGTGTTCATTTAACCTTTGTTTCTACATCCGTAATCCAAAAATAACTATTTGCTCTTTTCGAAGTTTAGCCAGTCTAAATGATAAAATACGAGCTTTAGAGATTTGTCTTTTTCTTACAGAAAAGTTCATGCTATAAGCCATAGTTCTAACGACTCCTGAGGTGCCTGCTGGCGGTGTGCTCTATAAAAAGAGCACTAGAGAATGAACATAGGATGTTCATTCTCTTTTACTTAAATATTTTCCTGATGAAAATTTTTTTTCTACAAAGTTTAATAGAATCTTTTTTTTTGTTCAACTCCTTCAAGAATGAAGAAAGTAGCTTTATGATTTTTGCATTATTATGGCTTTTATGAAATGATCTGATTTCTAATATCTTTCCATAGTTGCTCATATGATAGGTTTAGAATTGATAATATTTTTTGTGTTTTAAATAAAAAGTTTAAAGGGTTCTGTGACAGATTGATGCTATATTTTTCTGACATAATTTTGAACACTTTCATAGAAAGATGAGTTTAAAGAGATCTGATATGAAAAAAATTAAAAGGCAGATAAAACATAAAGAGCCTCTTGAATAATAACTACAAATTACTGTTTTATTAGTTCAAGAGTTTACTTTTATGTTTTTTAATGTCAGAACACATAGATTTTTCTTTTTTATTATCTTTTTGCTTTATTCCAATTTCTACAAACTACTCATCACTGGTTGAAAAATAAAAGGGAGAAACTAACACAGTAAGTGGAAATCTAAATTTTATTAATAAAAATAACATTTTAAACATTTTTCAGTGAGTTACAAGAATAAAATGGTAAGAATGGAGCTAGTGAGCAATTTTGTTAAGCATCATTTTCTCAATAAATTCTAAGAATATATGCTAAAAAAAAAACAGCTTTAGCTTTCCCACGTTAGATTGGTCCTTCTGCACAGCATCCTAAACTACACTAATAAAGTAGAGATTGAAAGCTGACTGCAATAATCTGTGATGCGCGAGGCTTCCTGTTTTATCCTGGATTTCCTGCCGATGTCTCCAGAGCCATCTTCATGGGTGTGAGGCACTGTTGCGCACGGAGACCATGCCAGCAGACCTCTCAAGGCTGCTCAACATATTTTGAAAACAGGCCCGCAAGTTGCAGCTCATCACTGACAGTAATGCACTAAATAGAACCGCATGGAACGCTTCAGAAGCTTGACAGCTTGACTGTGGTGAGGACCCTTCCAGAGTGAGTAGCTGGTGTGGTCTGGGGCTGCCTGTTCCTTGGTAGGATTTGGAAGACTGAAAGAAGAAAATATCAAAAACTGCTCATGAACAAAGATGCAACATTGAGGAGACATTTGCTTCATTGTCATATCTACTTTTCCTTTCTTCTTTTTTTCTCTGTTTTCTGCTAAAATGTACTCAAGTAAATCTTTAGGAGTTTTTTCTTTCAGACTGCTACATAGAACAATCTTATTTTAGCTAATAAAAATGTATAAGGCATCATAAGTAATCAAAAAGTTATTAAAAATGTTTAGCCAATAAGAGAAGTTGTATACATATTTATTGAATTTGTGAATTCATGTTAGATTTTAGACAGACATGGCACACTTGTAGCATGACCCAAGTGAAATGTATTTTTGAAAAGAGCATTTATTTTATCTTGAAGGAAAAAGGAGCCAGGTATGAAGTTCTTACATTAACAAAATACAAGAATACTAATAAAAAATGTTGACTGCTACAAAACCTTAACTAGGTGGACTTACATCTCAGTCCCAGCAAGAGAAGAGGTCATCCAAAAATTGCACTACCAGATTGTCTCATATATATTTTTTCCTGACTACTTTCTCCTTTCCTGGATCTAGGAAGATAAAAGCCAATATGAAGTTTCAGTAGTCTGAAGGCCAGAGACTCTCAAGGAATTGCTAGGCCTTCATAGCATGACTGACAGCAGCCCCAAGCCAGCAAGCATGCCCCTGGGAGCTGCCCAGCACTGTGAGAAAGGAGAGCTTCTTAGCTGCCTGCAGAGATGTTGGCAAGCATCACTTCATGCCACTGGAGAAGCCAGATGTCAAGACGCAAGAGTGGCTTGAAGGAATGCGTGGACTTGACAGGCCACAGGAATGGCTAGTGAAAGAGCAGGTATTTTATTTTATTTTACTTTATTTAGTTTTGCATTTTAGTACAGGGTCTACGAGGTCTACAGGGTCTCACTATGTAGATCAGACTTGTAGTGATCTGCCTATGTGTAGTCTCCCAAAGGCTGGGATTATAGCCGCAGCTACCACTCCCAGTCTGAATCACCTCCGTGCGGCCAGGGATGAGGCTGGCACAGCAAGCAGACTGCTGCATCTACCTGAACAGGCGCTTTAATTCACTGAGCTATTTGGCTGGCCCAAGAGCAGGTATTTTAAAGTAGATCAAATGTATATAGCCCATGGAAGGGTGAAGAACGAAGAAAAATATTTGTAAGAATAAACTCATTTATTAGAAGTCTTCCAATCTCTCAAAGAAGTAAAAAGATCAGAGCATCTAGTCAAACAAACAAGCGATTAGATCAGCAGCACAAGCATGAGTGAATCATTGTATAATTGCTGTCTTTCTACAGGACAAGGAAGGCCAGAGATCCATCTTGTTGCACTTTTAATTCCATGAAAAAGAATTTATAAGGCAATGAAACCATAAAAATACTGTTCGTGTAGATCTAATATGCCACTAGGTATTTAAAAAGAAAAAGCAAAGGCCGAAACAAGCACACATGGCTCCACGCCCAGTCATTTCATCCACTGAATAAAGCTGTTGGAGACCAGCACCTGAATGTTTCCAGCGTGATCTCATTTTATAATGAGCAGACAGTGAATACCCTGAGGTTCCAGGTGTCATTGTCTTTAAGTCTTTGGCAGCCAGAAACACAGAATTTGCATGAGAAATGATCCCACCACAGTTTGGCAGTGAAGGGCCTTTCTGCTTTGGGAAGATATGCAGTCTGCCACCCACAGCTGAGGCCAGTTTAACAACTTATCCGCTGGCTAGTTCCCTTCTGGTTTCTCTGTGGAGCTGTGGGCAGGGTCTCTGGAAATATCACTTCAAATGCAGCTGTGGCAGTAGACGGTGAGCAAAGAAAGTGTGATACCCTGAGTTAATAGTGTTTAAGTCAGTCCTCCCAGCAGATATTTTTCCTGTATAAATGGAGAAAGCTATCAATTTTTGAAAATTTGTACGTGTGTCAGTGATGTCACATCTTAATATTGCTCCAACTCCTTTGAGGTCATCCAGAAACCTGTAATGTAACCCCCTATGGGAGAGGTCAAATTTACACACACATCATTCATTCTTAATAGCTTCTATTCTAAAAGGCTGCTGTATGCTGAATTATTAAAATAATTTTTAAAGCTTTTGTTTATAGTCTCTGAAATTAATATACCTCCCACACCTCATTTTTTAGCTACTGTTTTGCTTCAGTGTATCCAGACAAAAGCAAAAGCTGTGTGGAAAAGATTTATGTATTTATTTTTATGGTTTTAAGGGTAGAAAAAGGTGAGGTTTGAACCACTTGTCACGCCTGAGTGAGTAGAACAATGGATGCCCCAGAAATTTACGAGGTTCAGAGTCATCGGAAATTCTAAAGTGTGATAGAGAAGCCTTATAATCTGCATCAATTCTTTTTTTTTTTTTTTAGTAAAATACTTCAAGTCCATTAACTTAGACAAGATCAGGCTCACTCAGGGCGGTATGGCCGTAGAGCCAGTAGTTCAAATGGTACAGCTTTCCTGTTTATAGCCATGAGTTACTGCTGATTGTCTCAGTTACTCTTCTCTCATTGCTGAGAAAAATACCAAGCACTCGAAATGAAGGAAGGAAGGATTTAGCTCACAGTTGCGGGAGGTTTCAGCCTATACTCAGTTTGCTCTAGGGCACAGTGGCACATGGCAGAGAGTAGCCATTCATGGCAGTGGCAAAGAGCAGAAAGCAAAAGGGAGGAGCAGTAGGAACCGTGGCAACAGAGAACAACTCTGTATCCCATATGTTGCATTCAGGCTATCTGTCCCACGGGTATAGCACTCACACCCATAATCCCAGCAGCACTCACCACCCATAATCCCAGCACTGAATCAGGAATTAATCACAAACTCTAGTAGTCAGTCTCACAACCACATAAGGTTTTGAGGGGACAAATGCACAGAAACTAACATTGATGTAGTTTTGATATCTTTCTATGAGCAATATTAAAGACCTTTCCCCCACATCATTGTTTTTTGGCTTGTCAAATGAGTCTTATTTTTTAATGCAGGACAATTGTTTCACGATTGAAGTTATATATCATTACAGCAGAGTAGAAAAAAGATGAGTTTATTTCTAATTTTAATAGTTATTCAAGAACAAAATATAATTATTGGGTACGTGGAGCTAAAACTACTAAGGTGAACAATTGTGAGCATTTTGTTTTACTTTATTTTATAAAATTATGAATTTGTTTTACTTTTTATGTGTTTTGTAGCTATAATTTCATTTTTTATTATTTATTTATTTTCTTTTTGTAGAACTGGGGCTTGAACTCAGGCCTTTGTGCTTGCCAGGCAAGTACTTATTCTACTGAGCCATCTCCCTGGCCCTTGTAGCTATAATTTTAATAAACAATTTTACATCCAAAGAAAATAAAAATGGATGGGAATAAAAACCAAAGTGGAAGTATTCAGAGGTGAGAATTGAAACAAAGATGAAAGAAAAAATCTCAAAAGCCTTGGATGGGTGGTGCTGTTCACAGTCTTCATTTACTCATGAGATAGATCTTAATGGCTCTTTAACAACAGCCAGCCCCTGGGCTCGGGACAAGTGGGTCTCCTGTTATGCAGGAGATCACAAAATTGAGAAGCAAAGATTTCTGTGCTGTAGAATGGCTTCCACCTACAACTTTTCTAATATCAAAGCAGTCTAAAATAATGAGGCAAGGTTAAATGTCTTTAAGAATTTATTCATGTTCATGTTTAATGGACAAATTTATTTTCCCAGAAAGACTTTTACTTTCTAAGTTTCAAGTATCCAACTCTATATATTCTATATATGCTTGGTAAAAGCATTTCCTGGGCTTAAAACCACATGTTTAAAAATTAACTCACTTTGGAACCAGGGAGATGGTTCAGTGGTATAAGCACTTCTCCGACAAGCTCAAGGGTCTGAGTTCAATTCCTGGTTTAAAAAAAAAAAAAAAAAAATATATATATATATATATATATATATATATATATAATAAAAATTAACTCAGTTTGGAGCTAGAGAGATAGCTCATTGCTTGAAGCACCTGCCTGACAAGTGCAAGGACCCACGTTTGAGGCCCAGTACCACATATTATGCAGGCCTTGGAGCCCCGGATGAGCCGTGCAAGCCACCAAAATTGGATGTGGTGGTGCTTGCCTATAACTGCAGTGCTGGGGACATTGAGAAGGGAGGATCATGATGAATCTGAGCTGCCTAGCAAAACCCTATACCAAATAAATAATTGAATAAATAAATGAATACATGAATACATAAATTAAAAGAAAAAAATCACCTATTTTTTAAAATTGAGACTTGTTTTTTAAACAAATTTTGTTGTGTTTAAGGTAAAAAATATTTCAGGATTTCTATGCAGTGTATAGTTAAACTATAATTTCATAGGTATTAAGATAAAATAAATTAATATGCATCATCTCACATAGTTAGATATTTCTTTCTTCCCTCACCCCATGCCAAACCACCTGTGATGTACATGTTTACAAAGAACCCTGAATACTACATCTGCACTATGGGTGCCACACTCCTCATGTACTTGTTCTCCTGCATGTTTACTGCTGTTCTTTGTCTCTTCTGATCTACCATTAGCTCTGCCCCAGTGGTAGCCACTCTGCTATCTCCTCTATAACGAAAACACTTGCTCCCATGTTCTTCAATGGAATCATCAACCCTACCACATATTTAGTTACACAAAGCAAGTGTCACGTACAGCGTTCAGTCAGCTACAGCCTGTCACTTTTGTTCACCCACATGTCTAATTTGCTGCTGAGTTTTGTCTCATTTGACTGTTAAATGCCTGTAATTTCAGCATTTCTTCTCTACTGCGACCAGTTTGCTTCAAACAACCACTTCCTGTTTGTTGGATTCCATTGGCCCAGAATCTGCTCTTCACCGACTCCTTGTGCTCTGCCTCACCCTCCACACCCAAGGTACAGTACATTTTTCAAAATGCAATTCCCGTGTTATCATTTTACAGGAAACACTTCAATCCCTGGTACAGCGCAAGGATCAGGGTACAACTCCTTACTAAAGTAAATAAGTTGAGTGATTTCAGGAAAGACAACAGAAAAAGTAACTGCCTTAACCAGAGCTATGAGACAAATTCACATTATTAATTCACAAGCATTGAAAGCACAGTAAGTGACTTTTCAGACACAGTTTGGGGCACCTCACCCTTTCTTTGTCCAGCCTTGCTTTTCGGGAAACCCTCATGTTAGGTTAACAGGAAGCAATTGCCATTTAAGGTGTTGATCGTTGAGCCAGGCATGGTTCACACTTGCAATCCTAGACTCTGGTGGCTGAAGCAGGAGGAATGCTGTGAGTTCAAGCCCAGCCTGGACTACATAATTAATACAAGCCCAGCCTGAAGTACATAAGAAGACCATGTCTCAAGAGGAAAAAAAAAAGGAGCTCAGGGTTTTCACCTCACAGTTTAACTTAAAGCAAGTTAAATGTAGGATTTCATTCAGCACACTGCTATAATCTGCTAAACTCTGTTGCATTAGCTAAAGAGATTTAGGAGTCAAGAAAAACCCAAAGAATGGTGAAACATTTGGTGAAATTACCACTTGCAAGGGAAGATGTGTGCAGAGTAAACTGAGCCATAGATTATAATTTGTGAGCCAAATATTGCTAGTATGAGTTGCTTATCATTAATTTCATTTGAAAAGGAGCCTTATGCAAAAAATGAGCTAAGGGGGGAAGAAAAAGAAAAAGTTAGTTTTTAATTAGCTAAGCTGATAACTGACTTGGTCTTTCATCTCTGTTTAGTAAGTTTGCCAAATTAAGGTAAAACTTAAAGATAAAATCTGCTCAAGGATGTGTTCACAGACGCGCAGTGTGGGAATGAAGACCACTCAAGAGCTGTAATGGCTGAAAGCTGACATCGCCCTGATTGTATTAAGTGAATGTCAGTAAGTGTGTTCACTTGGATACAGTTTCTTAAGAGATGTGACTGCACATTTGTGCTGTCATGCGACCCTGACATATTCACCGCCTTCGGCTGCCCTAAGCTGGAGGCTGCCGGGAACACCTGAGACTTCACGCTCATCTGAGGCAAAGCTCTAAGTGCAGGTGCAGGGCTGCAGGCTCTCGCATGCTCAGCCTCACCAGGTCTCGAGTGCTTCCCACACAGACAATGTCCGTCCGATTCCAGGCTGACGCACACGTGGCACCACAGCTCTCTCTTCTAACCCAGAGCCAACACTTGACCAGAAAACTTCCTATGCTGTGTAAAACAAGCACTTGTTATATATTGAAATTAAAAAAAAAAAACTTGTTTAAATACATTATAATCAAGAATGTGTAAGACTGCAGATATTCCAAAATTTTTAAACTTAAAAATTTAGAATTTTATTAACAAATTGTTTAACGTAGGATAACAACAACAGGATATGGAGTCTTAGTAAGGACTGATTTCAATTAGAAGAAAATGCTTTTAAAGTTGTATGTATTTGTTTCATGAAAGAAAAAAATGCTAAAATACTGTAATAGCAGTTGTTATTATAAAATAGTAAATTTCACAGAAGTTTTGCAAGATCTAAACTTAATCCCTTATTCATGCCTCATTAGTCATGTGGTTCTGCAGAAAATAGTTTAACCTCTTTGCCTTACTTTCACCAATAACTGTTTGTTCTTCAATGGGGTGTAATTGTGGGATTAGACAAAGTATGCAAGTGCAGTTATCATTAAGAATGTGTGTACAAGGTGCCAGGGAGATGACCCAGTAGAATAAGCACTTCCCTGGCAAGTGCAAGAGTCTGAGTTCGATCCCTGGTTCTGCCAGAAAAAAAAAAAAAAAGAATATGTGGACATAAATTGCTCTAGCACTGTGTAGAAAGCTGTAAATCAGTGTTAGCTAATACGATTCTTGTTTTGATACTATTAACATCATAATTTTTCTACTTCTAAAAGATTTAACATGGGTTTATATTTCTTTCAGTCAAACAAAATAAAAATCATGCAGATGGAAACATTAAACCGGCCAGTACTAATGTAAAAAGGTGTATGAAGAATAACATTCTTGTATAAAGAAATGTTGTATAACGAAAACATTAAGTGACCTGTTGGTGAGCAGGAAAGCCACGTAGTCCAAAATAGTGAGCAGCCAGCCGGCAACCACAGAGCAGAAATATATTAGCGCGACTCTGATTAGCGGTATATGGTTGTCAGAAAAGCTTGCTGATTGATCTCTCAGAGTGTAAAGAGTAACTTGAAAGTGACCTAGAAATGTGCAAAAGAACTGAGGAGCCACTGCTCAAGGTGCTTTTCTCTAGAAAGTTAGGAACATTCTTTACACCCAGTGGGATACAGTCTGATGCTGCACTGGTTTGCGTGCTAGGAAAAGAACCTAATGAAGCCTCAGCGCCCGCAGAGAGAACGGCTGAAATCTATGCTTTTAGAGCTCTTTAGTGAGAAATAACCAGGAGCCAGGGCCTTTTCAGCATAGTTAAAGAATCCTTTAGGTACAAAAACTGACAAGGCTTCTAATATCAAAGGGGTGTTCTGAGGTCGAAGCTGCCAGAAGTTGCCAAGATATCAGTGAGCATAAAAAGCATTGTTTTTATAAGAGCTGGGAGGTACAAATGAATTCTAAGTATGCTCAGATCTTAACTGTTGCTGTAGATTTCTTATGAATTATTTTCTTCATGCAATATATTCAAGAACAAAAACCCATTTTTGTTGATTACATGCACTAAGGACCAGTCATAAAACCCTCCAAATTGCCTTCTAAGTTTCTCCTTGCATTTGTATGTTAGGCTCAGCATATTAGTGTTAACTGGCCCATTTATAAGAAGTTCTCTTTGTGTTATATGACTTTCTATGCATTTTTCTTTCTCATCTTTTTGTATGCCTCAATATTTCTTGTTCCATAGATATTTTTCACTTAATGGATGCACTGACAATCTATTCATGCCTACAAATTGATTCCTTCCAAAGTGAAGTGTCATGTCAAGCAAGTCACATGCATGAGCCTTGGTGAATGGCCACAAGAGCACAGCCATACCATCAGATCGCAGATCAAGAAATGTAACGTAGCCAGCAACACAGAGTTCTTTTGATGATAGCCTTTGAATGATTATTCTCTGCTAAGGCTAAGAGAAGGTACAGATAAAGATCAGACTTCACTACATTGTTAAATAGATTACTCAAAAAGATGATTCTGTCATTAGGGACTTTGTTTCAATGATTTATACTGTGTTCAGTGTGGCAGGCGAGGAGGGTGCCTGGGAAGCAAAATGAGCATGGTGAAGTCTCCTTTTGTGAAGCCATGCGGTTTGCATTTCATCAGATCCCTCACCATCCGCTGGGCACTAGTCAGTCCTAGAACCCGGTGCACCAGATCAAGGACATCAGCCTCTGCAGATGTGGCAATTTTCTAGACGAGAGACCGGCTACATTTCTATAAAAGTCCAAAAGACTACTATTTTAGACTTTTAAACCGCAGAAGTGGGCTGAAAATTCATCATTAGTTTTATAGCCACTTAAATATTTAAGAAAAACTATTCATCTACAGGCTGTAACATAGCAGGCAGTCCAAACTTAAGCACATTGAGTTGCACACTGGAATGTGCCAACTTGTTTTCTAGAAGAATTTGAGGGAGACAGGATATTGCTGTAGGCGTCTCAGGGAAGCACAGCTTATTTCAAAAAGGAATGTAAAACACTGTCAAGCATGTGAGAAGTCAAGCACGAGGCTGGGCAGGAGACTGCATCAAATAAGGTGGAAAATAACATTTGGTGCAAAGTAATTAATAGACCATAAATTGTCGCGCGCAACCTCGTCGGCAAGGAAGACGCGACAACCAGCTCTTCTTTCCCCGCAGTTTTTTCAGGGCCCCTATACAATCTTCTTCTGCTTGCCTGCTCCGCTCCTCCGCCGCTCCTCCGCCGCTCCTCCCTGCTGCTGCTTCTAGTCTCTCTTCCCCGGGCAAGCCCGCCCCAAGCTATATACCACAAGGCGTCCAACCCTAGAGTGATACGTGGGCACAGCCGATAGGTTCAGGTACACGGAAGCAACGCCCTAGTCTTAGCCTTAGCCAAATGAGAAGTTGTTTGCTATGGAGAGCACTCACCCCCAGGTGGGGGTGGAGGGTGGAAGCCAGTGCCGTCTTTAAGGTGTGGCTGTGTCTTTAAGGCGTGGCTATTCGCAGCTCTCTACAATAAATACTAATTTTATACTATATTCTGCATGTTTATTTTCCTTTCTTATGTTCATCTTAGTGAACAGTTTATAAACTCTGGGGGTTGTGTGGGACACAGAGAATATATAAAGAAGACAAAGTCAGACAGAGGCTCATACTGGAGCTTAATTGTTCTCCTGAGGACACACACAGAGGTTTGTGGTAGTAGAAGATGACCAGTCCTGTAGCAATTGTCCATCTGAAGGGCTTGCAAAGGTCAGTGTTTAGAGCAGACATTAGTTTACCCTTGTTAGAAGGCTTCCAAATGAGGGGTTATTGGAATTGGTCTATAGAAGAATATATTATGCGTAGGAATAAAAAATACACAAAACACAAAATAAATTGCATACACAGTATGTTTAGTGACGTGTGACTAGGTTGAGTTTGCTGAAGTTTACAATAAAATATCTGAGTGATAAGAAAAGTAGATGTGTTGTGTAGGTTTGTGAAGAGTCTTTGATATCTGATAAATATTCTCAAATATTTACCCGACAGAGGTAGCTACAGGAATAGTGATAAAGTGACCTAAGCAGAAGGCTTGTGATGCACTGAGTTCAGATCCTTCATCCTCCATAGATTCATCAGAGATATAGCAGAATATAATGGATAGGAGAATTTAGGGGACAAAGTGGATTCCCATTCTCTATGATGTTCATTTTTTTCTTTGGCCCAAATAACTGTGTTTATTTGTAGACATACCATACAGCAAATGATACAATGACATTGTTAAGAATGTTATTAAGGGTTACAAAGTGGAAAATGCTATGCTGAATTATGTGCTCTATGGTGCTATTCTAATGATCTTGAGTAGAACTTACAGTCTTGCACAGTAGAAATGGGATTCAGGAGCCCAGGGAGGAAGCAGAAAATTTGCAGAAGCTCAATTAAAATAAGTGTTAGTATATATTTTAACAAGTGCACTTAGCATTTTCAAAGGATGCAAAAGGCAATAGAAGATGAAATAAATGGAAAAGTGGAGCCAAATATTATTCTTAAGGTAACTGTAAAATTAACTTTGACTCAAAATAAGAAAAGCAGGCTTGAAATTTGAGAAAGAACATGAACTATATTTTAAACATTATCTTTGCACATTGTTAATAAGCAGATGAAAATACATACTAAATTGATTACAAATCCTCAACACATAGAACATAATTAAAGAATCAGGAGTAGATGATATCCTAATGAGACATATGCTTAAAATAATTTTAAGGAGCCTATCATTTAAGGCCTAGAGAAAGAGTAAAACACGTGCAATATAGATAATCAGGAATGTGAAAACTGTCCCAATTAAGAAGGCCTGGAGAAAACTAGCACACAGATACTAATTAATTAGACATAAAATAATGTATAACTGTATTTCTTGTTCTGGGACAAAATGTATCACATTCACAAGTTAAAGGAGGAAAGGTTCATTCAGCTGAGAGTTCTTAGAGGTTTTAGTCCACAGTCAGTGGCCCCAAGTCCAGGAGGCTGGCAGAGGAGAAAAGGTTCAAGCGTGGCAAGAAGAAGGCAGCAAAGCAGCAGGCAGCAGCACAGCAAGCCTGTCAACGGGTGTCACCAGTCCCAGGATAGGGACACCATCACCCACACCATTAGTCTCAGTGTCACACTCTTAATCTACATGCATGCACATCAGTCCAATGACCTTGCAACTTCCGACCATGACTGCATGAGGTTTGGGGTAATATCTAGATATGAATCACAACCTTCTGCTCCTGGCCCTCAAAAGGCTCATGCACATTCCTTTATGAGGAATGAATTCCCTCTATCTCTAAGATTTGCCAAAGTGCTAATCCAAAATCTCTTTTGAAATTTAAGTATATTCGTGTCTTCCAACCATGTATGAATGAAAATAAAGGTAAAATAGTCCAAGATACAATGGCACAAGTTAAACATTACTGTTACAGGTTGTATGCATTGTCCCCTCAAAGCATCATACAGTCATTGAGGTGCTGTTCTACAAATTGTGATTAATTCATGATCCAACATGGTCCATGTTGGGATTATGCATCAGAGTACTACTGGGATTATGGGTGTAAGTGCTACACCAAACCTGGGACAGATAGCAATTTAAGGGAGACTGATTTGTTCTCTGTAGTGATTATTGCTGCCCCTCCTCCCATTTGCTCTTGCTCTTTGTCACCAGCATGAACTGCTGCCCTCTGCCATGTGCCACTCTGCCTCAGACCCAGCTGAATATGGACTAAAACCTCCATTAACAGTGAGATAAATGAGTCTTTCCTTCCCTAATTTGGTGTGTTGGGTATTTATCCAAGCAACCAGAGAAGAGTAACTGAGATAATTACCAATATATGAACTACAAACAGGAAAGTAGATAGTAACACCACCAAAATCCAGCAAGGAAAGTATGAAGTCCAGCGGCCTCATGCCGGCATCTAGAGTAGGCTGTGCCAAGGTATGCACTACAGAGGCCTTTCTGGGTCCACCGTCATGGCACTGCTGATGATTGCAGCTCCCTTGGGCCACGTTGGGATGCTTTGCTCAGCGCTGTGGTTCCCCATAAGACACAAAAGCCATGTTCTGAGGCCTTCCCCCATACTTTGATTTTGCATTCACAGCTTTCCATGCTGCCCACTCAGAAGCATGCTTCCTGGCCTGCCAGGCCTTCTTCTGGAATCTGGATGGACTCCTTTCTGACTCTGCAACTCTTGTGTTCACTGTATGCCCAAAACCAACACCAGCTAATGCATGCTAAAGTCTGCCACCAACTGGAGCAGCACTCAGGCTTTCTTTCTCTTTGGCTGCAGGGACTGAGTACCTAGATTGCCGAGCTCTATGAAGTGAATCCAGGAAACAACTTTCCTGGGCAACTGCTATTCTAGAACATGGCTCTTAGGGCTTTCTTACCAAACTAAAGTCATTAATCTTTGCAACTTTTCTTTTTGGTGGAATCAGGGATTGAACTCAGGGCCTTGCACTTGCAAGGCAAGTATTTATTATACTGAGCCATCTACCAGGTCCCGATCTTTGCAACTTTGAGGCTACTAAGGATAGAATTCTGCTGGTTACTATGATTTCCAGAGGTCATCTTTTCTATTGCCCTACTCCTTCTCAGCAAGCAAAATGCCCTCTGCTTCATTTTGCAATCTATTACCTTATTGAAACTCCTTTTCTGTCAAATTTCAAGACTTGTTAGATCATTCTAGCTTTCTTACTCATTCTCAATCTTCAATATAAATCTTGTTAAGCACACACAGCATTTGCCATTTTATTGCCTCAATATTAGATTGCCTGCAAATTTGTTTGGCCATTCTAGTCTGCCATACTCAGTCTCAGAGTAAAATGTAGACAAATTTTCTACTAAATCATAACACATGGTCTGGCATCTAATGTTCCGTGTAGTCTTTTTCCCAATAAAGATCTCTGGAGCAGTGTTTACTACCGAGCTCTATGAAATGAATCCAGGAAACAACTTTCCCAGGCAACTGCTATTCTAGAACATGGCTCTCAGGGCTTTCTTACCAAGGCTTACTTTTTTTAATCTACTAAACAATTTGGCTTACTTTTATTAGCCTTCTGGCCTCCCAGGCTCTGACAAGAATCCCTGTCATATTGAGTTTACAGGATTCCAGGGATGCTTAGTCAGCTGTTTTCCTCAAATTTCCTCAGATTCTTGTAATCCTTCCCAAACCAGTTCCAAATGAACCTGAACCTTATGAGCTTATAACATCACAGCAAAGCCCCCACTTCTGGTACTAAACTCTGTCTCAGTTGTTTTTGTCATTGCTGGGAAAAAATAACTGATACTCCAAAAGTCAAGGGAGGAAAGGATTATAGAGATTTCAATTTATAGTCAGCTATTTCCAAGTCAGGGTGGGATGGCAGAGTGGCATCAAAGAGGACAAACAGTCTATAGCATGGCAAGAAGAAGGCAGTAAACCATCAGGCAGCTGCAGTAAACACAAGTTTGTTGATTGCTGCCACCCACATGTAGGGGCTCCATTATTCACAACCTTAATTGTGCCACTGTCCTCTTAATCCACTATCACACATGCTAATCCAGTTACCTTTGAAATTCCCACCTATGAACACATCAGAACTCAGGGAGGACATATACATATAAGCCATAAAAATGTCATTGCAAAGAATCTCCTGGATAGATAATCACACAGATCAAGAAAAAAAATTTCAATAAAACTAGAAGTAGAATTTTGGGTTCAAAATGTTTAGACTAGAGCTGGCCAAATTGTTTAGTAGATTAAAGCACTTTCAAGCAGGTGGAGAGTCCAGGGGTTCAATTCCCAGCTCTGCCGTGCCAGGCCCACCCATAGGGTGCTCTAAGCTGGCAATTGAGACTGGGTGTGGTGGCATGCACCTGTAATCCCAGCTCTTGGATGGCTATAAACAGGTGGATCACTATGAGTATGATCTAAAAAAGGTAAAAGAATTATACGATCTGAAGAGAAACCAGAGCATGCAAGTGCAATCTAGTAGAGAGACACTGAACACCCTGTAGACCCTCCCCTAAAATACAAAAAAAATGTAGACTTTAATATTTTGATTCATCCAGTATTTTGAATTTTTTTCTGAACTGATTTACCCTTATTTATATTTATATGTAAAATTTAGTTTTATTTGAAGTTTCTAAAGAAGCATATAAAATTAATAAGATAGAAAAAGCATTACAATTTAAATTATACATACTTTAATAATAAAAATCCATTATTGAAGGGGTTGGGGATTTGGCTCAATGGTAGAA
>PVKA01040259.1:0-18895 GCA_004027165.1 Ctenomys sociabilis | reverse complement strand
CCTTCCTTGCTTTCTTCTTCTCTGAGGTTTCTGAGGGTGTCTCTAAGGACTGGACCAGTTATACAAGTAGCTACTTGTGGGCCAAAACAGCCTGGGTTCCCTGGGACAGCTGCAGGTAGCAGAAGAGGTTCTTACAACGTCTCGTTGAACTGTGTTTTGAATAATGAGTACATGCCTGTGTGTGGTGGGGTGTGGTGTGTGTGTGTGTGTGTGTGTGTGTGTGTGTGTGTGTAGAATGGAGTAGATCAGAGCTTCTATCAAACATGTTCAAAGAGCCACATAGATTAAGTCAACACACACTTTGAACAGCAGTTTTGGGTAATGGGAAGGGAACTTCTCTTTCTATAAAGGCAGACATAGAGAAATTTTATCTGAAGAAGTTTCTCACAAGGCTTCAGGGCATACAGGGAGCAGTCTAGCCTTTCCTTGGAGGATCTGAGTAACAGTGCCAGGATAGCGCAGGTGTAGACTAGAAGGGCACACAGGTGTGACCCTGGGAAATCCAGGCATGTGGGCAATGGTCCAGGCTGAGGCTGAGGGGAAGACGCTTGTGAGCTTTCATACAGCTCACAGCCTCTCACCCGGCAACCAGTGACACATTTTCCTTTTCCAATAGACTCACCTTCCTAGCCAGTCCTGCTTCACTCACCCTGCACTCCTCCCAGCTCCAGGTCTTGCCCATGCTGTTTCTGAGAAGCAAATTCCTCCCCTTAGAGAGAGGATTTCCCTCCTATCTGCCCAAGCACAGCCACCTCATCCTTTCATAAATTGTGCAGATGAAGCAAAGTAGAGAAATGCGCTCAGTTTGCTCATTGTTTCATCTGCTCCTGGAGCGTCTACATCCACTTCAGTGTTCTCAGGTACAATGGTTGAGAAGTGAATAAACAAAAGGAAAGCCCTTTCTTCTTGGTCCCTATATTCTCAATGGGAGATTCCAGCCATGCATAGGGTAAACCGGTGAAATATACAGTGCTCTATACAGATAAGCGAAGGGGATATGTAGGGGAAGGGGCTGGACGTATGCGGGAGATGGGTGAGGAGATGAGTTTTCATTCTGGATGGCTATTTGAGAAAGTCCACGCTGGGAAGGTAGTGGTTGATAGTATAAGGAGGTTATTTTTGTTCTTTTGATAGACACACTTAGATTGATAGTAATGGCTTAGAAATTTCACTGTTTCATTTCTTCCTTCATTTTCACAAGAGATGTTCCCTGACATTTCCCTTGAAATGTTAATCTCTCTCTAACTATCTTTCATTTTTTTACTTTTAATGGTTTGTGCATGGGGAGTCATTTCTCTTCCATAAGAAAGCGATACAGCACACATAAAGATAAAAGGAAACTGACATCTGGCCTTGGTTGATGAGAGAGGCAGAAGGACGGGTGTGGTACAAATGTGGAGACAACTCCCCAGAGAAAAGGAGAGGAGGCCTGGCTCAGTCCCTACCATACCCGTAAGCAGGTCCTGAAGAGATGGATGTTATTTTGCAACAGAAACACGGATTTACACCCAGATTCTCCTGATATCCAAACTCCCCTTCACCTCTCAACTTGCCTCCATCATGATTGTGACCATCAGCTTTGTCCCTCCTGCTGCCCCCATGAGTGAGGCTGCATAATGTGACTCTGCAAGCTGGGTTTGCCCTGAAGGCTGACAGTCTGTGACTCCTACTTCTGAGCTCAATTGAGCCATCTCTGGTCTGAAGGCTTTGAGGATAACCAAGTTCCCTGTGTCTTCTCTACAGTGTGCATGTACTGACTCCCTCAGCATGTACCCTGAGTTTGCTGAGGACCAGGCACTGAACTAGGGAGACTCTCAGGTTTCCAGCACCCTTCGCACAGCTTTAGTTAAATTCTTCTGCTATTATTTGTGTTACACATAGTGTCAGAGAGCTTTGGAGCGAGAAGATACCCTTGAGAATGTAATTTATTCTGATCATCCTATCGCACAAATGAACGCTTTATTTTATCAGTATCTCCTGCATTTGGTTTGTTTATTGCTTCATTTGGGTCTGTATTGTCTCTATAAAACATCTTTATGCACCTGGGAAAGAACAGTCTCTTGTACATTTTGTACCTTTTGGGCAGTTTGCTGGGTGCTGAACACATGGTAGGTACTCAGTAAGTATCTTTTTCCATTGATGACTGCATTACAGAGAGCGCCTCATAACTTTCAAGAAGAGAATTTTGCATAAACATGGAGCTAGAGTCCACTAACACTTGCTCACTCCTGGGAGGACAAAAGTTTGAGTAAAAGAACATAGGGGAGAGGAACAGGCTTTTGAATAGCTATGCTGTAGGGATGCTTCAGAAGCCAGGCATCCATACCAGGAAATGGTCATTTTTAGCACATTGTAGAAAACCCTTCTATCATGTGTTAAGCACATGTGGCCACAGGTGCAAACCCACCTGCTGTTTGTGCACGTTATTATACAAACACACTGTCCAGGCAGTTAATAAAGCAAGAAAGGATGCTGTCTGCTATGCAGGATCTGCTCTCAGCTCTGCTGTGCTTTCTCCAGAATCGCTGGCTGAAAAACATGCACGCCTGATGGACATTCCCACTGTCCGCTGTGTGGACAGTGAGCAAGTTCACCCTGGGGCCTGTGTCTCACTGCACATTTTTAAAGCTCATTCTGTCTACTCTGTATTTGTAAAGAATAACATATACTCAAGGAGTTGGGGAAAACAGGACAGAACATCCTCCAACTTCTTTACATATACCAAGCTATGTATGGAGTATGGGTTTTTGTGCAATTTTATTCTGTCTGTAGCTTGCTGTAGTGGCTCTTATGGTCAATCAGATCTGCTATGTCACTACAGAGATTTCTTGAGCTGTTTCTTTTATCACTGCATTCTTCCAGAAATCAGTTATTTTAATTCTTGAAGCAAGAATCAGAGAGTTAGATCAGAAGGTTTTTGAAAGTAGTAGTTAAATGGCAGAATTCTCAACCTGACTATCTATATACGCTGTTACCTGTGAACCAATCAACTGCACTGAAGATAGCAATGTGTAATAGAAGGGTCACGCTTGGAAGGCCTGCCATTCTGGTCTGCTAAATACATACTTCCTGTCATGACATACCTATTATTACCATACTGTCTCACAAGTACAAGTTTTTTTTAAATTTTTATTTTATTTTTTATGGGTAATAAATGAAGAAAAAAGGCACAAGAGAGTTAGGGTTTAATTTCACAATGTAGTGTATGCATAGTCGTTTCACTAGATGTGCGGAGAGCTTTCCTGGACACCCAAATACACAGAGGTCTAAGCCTCTTTATACCAATGGGGTAGTAGTTACATACAGCCTCCATACACCCTCCCACATGCTTCATATCATTTCTAGATTACTTACAAAGCTCAAGCCAATAGAAACACTATGTAGATAGTCGTTACCCTCTGTTATTTAGGGCACAATGGCAAGAAAAACATATCTATCTGTACATATTCAGTACGGACACTTCTGTAAAAAAATATTTTTGATCCACAGTTGGTTGAATCTGTGGATGTGGAACCTGTGGATATCGAGTGCCGCTTGTACTAATTAACAGCCTGAGAGATTTAATTAGTTATGTCAGGTGACTGGCTGAATTTTCAGCATCGGAGCTTTCCGGAATTTTCATTTTCAGCATGTGCGATTACTATTCCACTTGGAAGGGGTAAGTGCTACTTTCTGAATCTGTTATGGAGTCATTTAGAGAGGGATATATACGTCCCTCACACTTTTCCATCTCTCCTTTTTTTCCCCAGGAACGTGTTAATTAGTGGAGAGGCCTCCTTATCCTGAATGCACAGACTTTCTGCTGACCTAGATCTGGATTGGTTTAGTTTATTTTCTCTCCCAAATCCCCAAATGAGGAGAAGCATCTCATTTTCATGAGGGTCTGGGGATGAGGGAGGATAAAGGAAGCTCGCATTACATCAAACACTCATGATTTGTTAAACATTAAATTGGAAAAAAAAAAAGGAATTAGATGGTGAGAAGGGTTTCCAGGCAATGATATCAGAGCTGACTAGATTTCTGCTTCCTCCCTTGCCGAGGGGCTCAGTGAAGAGGCCAATGCAATGCAGAGTGACGGAGAGGCGCTTGTCCCCCTCCTCTCCCAAGCTGGCACCTGCCTGACCCATGGACTGCCTGTGGTTGCTGCTCTTGGAGTGCTGCTGAGGTCAGGGCTCCTCACTGAAGGCTGTAGGCTGACGCAGACTGAGAGAGACTGCTTCCAGGGCTCTCACGCTGGGGCTGTGCAGATTCTGAGCAGATCCCTTCCTATTTATTTAAAAAAAATTTATGGATTTGGAACAGGGTCCTGCTATGCAGCTCTTACTCATAGTGACCTCTGGTCTCAGCCTCTGCAGGTCTGGCCTTGCAGGTGTGTGCCAATGCCCAGTTCCAAGGGCTGGTGTGGTGAGGGGCTAGCACAGCATGTGGTACCTTTATTGAACCAGACCCTTGCTCTTGCCAGGTAGCTGATACTTCCCTTCTTAAAGACCCCTGCCAGATATTTTGGGGTATTTATATACTGAGCCCTTTCTCAATCAAGGCTGATGCCTAGGGGTCTTAGCCACCTTGGGAGAAGGCCAGCTAGGGGGCAGGGTTGGTGTGTTGCAGAACTGGTCTCTCAAGTACAAGGTGACTAGGGTATTGATAGAAACTGACCATCCTAATCAGCTCAGCTAATCTGACAATTGCTCAGGGGGACTTGATCCATAAGGGAGGGCAAGGTGTTGGTTGAAGCTATAAGAAATAGTGCAGAAGCCAAGGTTAGCGACCATGGGGCAAAGATGTCACTTCCAGAACTGAAGTACAGGAGGGAGAGCCTGATCCGTCCAGCAGAGGGGAACTGAAGCCTTCAGGTTCTGTGCTCAGTATGCAACAAACATGCCTGGAGGACATGCTGGACCTCACTCAGCACCCACAACTCCTGTGCTGTCCCCACTGGCTTAGCCCAAGATAAGCCCTTAGCTCACAACAGGCTGAAGAAGACGACAGCATGGCTCAGCAGGTAGGCTGAGGAGCCATCCAGCATTTTGGGTGAATAAGCCGATGAGCTAGGGGCGGCCCTTCCATACCCACTAGCCCACGTCTACTCAGCCTTCCACCTCTGCTATCTGAGTCCATTCTGCAAGGCTCCCATGGCTCTGGCATCCGGCTGGCCCAGCATGCACTGTGTCCATGCCTCGCTGCCCTGCATGCATGGCAAAGGGGCACTTCTTTTCAGAAGCTTCTGGAACACAGAGGAGTGGGGAGGGATGGGAAAAAGCATGCCAGGAGTGCCAAGCTGTCAAAGTAGGACCTGGTTTCCTACCTCTTCTCCCTCCATCTCCCTTCCTCTCCTTTTCCTGTCTTTTGTTTTCTATTTCTCTGTAGTCCCAAGTCCTGACTCTTGTGGTTTAATCACCAGTATGTTCTTGCCTCCTTGGACACATCTGGAACTTTCTTGAAACATCCACTGTTGACTCAGACCCACCAGGGACATTTGTGAGGATATGCCATGAACATCCGATTCCCTTAGTAATTACTCTTTCCTGCTTCATATCTGGTCATTTTTGTTTAAATCTAAGACAGAGTGAATTAGTTTGGGAGGAGGGGATTAAAGTCATGGAGGGAGATCAGACCTGTGACCCAGCCACAGCTTTGCCTTTCTCCAGAGCTGTTGGTAATTTAGCAGACTCGCCTCTCAAGGCTAAGGCTGATTGCCATTCCACTCAGTTTTCAAGGATGAGGAAGGAAGTTCCTGAGGGAGGTTGTGGTTGAGTGAATCTGAGGTGCAGTCGCAGGCCCAGATGGGGCATCTTAGCTTGCTGGAGCCTTCTGTCATTCAAGTTCATCCCCATAGAATTAGTTTTTCTATAAAGGGCTCTGATGCACAGGGAAACCAGCCTCTTTCAGGATCAGCATAGCATGGGGAAGCCTTATAAATTACCACCGCACAGGGACTCACTCTGGATGTATTTTATTTTCAGAAATTCTCATTAGGCAAGAGAGTGTAGAGGGATCTGCACAGTTCTCTGTCCCCAAGTGGTGCTTTGTGTAAGCTTGGGGAACAGTTGCCACCTACAGAAACTTTTCCTTAGGACTTTATTTTTACTGGGTTTTCTCTCTACAGCTTTTTTTTTTTTAATACTAATTTTATTAAGAAAGAAGCAGCAGGGAGACAGTTTCAAAACAGGATAGCAGGACAATTACAATAATTAATAAATTGCATATTATTGTCTTCATAATAGTTATTCATAGTACAAGATGCAGATATGATATCTTGTCTAAACACTATGTTCAAAACTTTCTTCTCATTGAACTAAGAGAAAGTAGATGCACATTTATGCTATTTTATATACATATATATTTCTTTCCCACTACAAAATTATCCTTCATTTATAATTCTCCTTTTTTGTTTACTTTTTTGTCAGAGATGAGTATTCCATTGCCATTCGTATATTGTAGATGTATAAATTCAGCAAAGTAATCTAATGTAACTCAGTAGTCCATAATAGTAATGGGTTATCTGTAGGACTGGAAATACCAGAAATTGTTGACTTGAGCCTTTTACAGCTCAACATATTAATATGGTTTTACTTTTTGTACCTCATTTTTATTCTTTTCTGCTGGATGGTTAAGAGTAAAACAAAGCAAGACCTGTATAACAAGAAATGTAGCTTTTGTGTCTGCCAAGGTCAGTCAAATCCCCTTAGGATGTAGCCTGAAGCCCTGTACTGCAGTTTGTAGATCTTTTGTCAGGGGCAGCCACGTGGATGAGCCATGGCCCTTGCTTAATGAATTCACTGTCTCTGAAGCTCAAGACCCCTCCCCAGCCAGACTTTTTTGTTTGTTTCTTTGTGTGACTGGCTACAATGAACTTTCCTGCTTAGGAATCTTTTGGCACCACTTTCAAGCATCAGGACACACTGTGACAATTGCCTCATGGCCTGTGCATTTTCTTATTCATTCATTTAAGCTTTGTTCCCTACCACTTATCTTTAAAAATCAATATCTGCCAATGTCAGCCCTGGCTAACTTGAAAAGGCAAAATCGGCTGGCAGGGTCTTCTTTGAGGCCAGCTTCCTTTTCTATTCCTTTTTTTTCTTTTCATCCCCCAAGTGTTCTCCAGAGACTTCAGTTATCCTCCTTGTGCCCTCTGGGTGCTTGTGAAGATGCCCCAAGGCCACCTGTGCGTCCCAAGCCACCTTTTCAGGCCCTCGTTTTCCACACCAACACATTTTCTTTACATTCAGTACTTGGGCACTGAGGGACTGCTGCTTCTTGGGCACATATGCACATATGCCATGTATATCAGGTATTTCCACATGTGCATTGTAGCAATACTTTCTCGAGACAATGTTGAAATTCAAAGGCAAACTCTGTGGCCTCACGGTGGAAGACACAGTAAGCCACCAAGACAGATATTTTGCGTCAGATGTATGCTCTTCAAATTTTTCATTGGCTCTGATTGCTGCTTTGGCTACTTCTGTGATGGGGCCTGTCACAGAGACAGTACTTGCCATGGTGGTCCTTGTCCTAGGCTGGCTGCAAGCTAGGTGGGGCATACAGGGTAAGAGAAAGCTAAAGGGCACTGCAGAAACTCATACTTGTGAATTATTTAAAACTATTAACTTATGTCAGATCTCTTTGTAACTATAGGATATTTGAAAATATTACTGTGGGGCCCAGCCTGAAAGAAGAAATTTAATTTCATATTTTAGTATGAAATTGTCAGGTACCATATTTAGCACACTAACTTCTCTAAGCACACTCTGTGGACCAGAACTCTGTCAAGAATGCTGTACTCTGTCAGAGAGAATCTTACTGACAAGTTATATTTTAAAACACAGGGAAACTTAAGAGTGGTTGTTTCATCTTGGTATTTCCTATGTGCAGTCTTAGAGGCTCTGGTCTTTATCACTTAATGTATTCCCAATCAAAAAGAATAGACCTCTCCAAAGGCCACGATGTAAATGGGGAGAAAACAAGAGACCATGATCAACTCAAAAGCTGAGAGAGAAGGATTTGGGAGTTCTTCTAATCATACCTCTGAAATGGTTGAATTGACATCACCTCTTAGGTCTTTGAGCTCCTCTACAGTGAGCAAAAGGAATTGTAAACAAATGAGGTATTCAAAAGGGAAAAAAGGAAAATTGTACTTGTCATGCCTGTTTGTTCACCTCTGTTGGTATGCAACACACAAAGAGGGCTGGCATGACATGTCCTAGATGCGGGATGCTGAGGACCTGGAGACAAGGCTCAAAGTCGTTCTTGAGCAGCTGACACTTTCTTCCCATTTTCATGGTGAGCTCTGTTCCTTAATTTCACCCTTAGGCTGCTCATACCCCTTTTAATCCACACCTGATACCTCAACATGTCCTCTGTTGCCCCCAGCAGTTGGTTATTCTTGTGAAAGGTTAAGCTTCCCCCATGCATGTTCTTCTAGGAGGCACTACAAGCCCAGCTACTGGTTTTCTATGAGTGATTCCTTACCTAGTACAACATTCAAGGGGATTAGATAAAGGATTAGCACTCTTTCCCTACAGTTAGCAGATTAATAAAGGCCTTTTATGAATTGAACTGTGCTCCTCAAAGACTCCTAAATCCCAGAACCCCAGTATTTTATCTGCTAGTGAGGCCTTTGCAGATGTAACTCAGATGCATCATGCTAGGGCAGGATACAGTTTACATGCAGTTTAGCTCTTATTCTCATAAGAAAAGAAGGCTGGGATATGTAGTTTGGTGGTAGAATGTTTGCCCAGCATGCTGGAGGCCCTGGATTCCACCATGAGTAGAAAGAGAATGAAAGGGGCTGGGGAGATAGCTCAATGGTTGAAGTGCATGCCTGGCAAGCAGAAGGACCTGGTTTTGATCCCCAGTACCATGTGCCTTGGAATCTGAGCATGGTATGCTGGCCACCAAAGCTGGGTGTGGTGGCACATGCCTGTAATCCCAGAGCTGGGGAGGCTGAGACAGGAGGATCACTATGAGTCTGAACTGCATGACAAGACCCTGTATCCAAACCAACCAACCAACAGAAAAAGATAAATCAAATATTAGAGAAAGAGAGAGAGAATAAGGATAGGGTAGAGAAGGGGCTGAAGTTCTGCCAATGCAGGCCAAGGAAGCCAAGGATTGCTGGGAATTTCAGAAGCTGAGTGAAGGTTTGAAATACGGTCTCCTCTAGGGCCTTTGAGAGAACATGGTTCTCCCACCACCTTCATCTCTGACTCAGCCTTTGAGCAGCGAGACTGTGTTTCAGTTACTGAGCAATCCCACACCCCTAGCAAAGCAAAGGGGCCTTCAACAAAGCAGCAGCGGCAGCTCCCCATCACATACAACTGGAAGCCATCTTGGACGGACGGGTGCCGAGAGGCCTGGACAGCTCCTCTAACGGCGCCTCTAAGCACTGGAGTCATGTCCGGCTAAGCCACTAGCAAATTTGGACACACACTTCTCATGAAGTGTGAGATGACACTGTGTCCCTGTAAGAGAAGGGCAGTAGCTTTGCAATGGGTTTGCGCTCTTGAAGGGCAAAGTTGAGGAGCCCCGAATACCAGCGGCTCAACTGGATGTTCTCCGCTGTGTGTCAGTAACGATCTGGTAAACTGAATCCTATCTTAGCAACTCAGAGAGAGATTGCTACTTAAACTAAATTCTTTTGCAAAGCAAGTATGGTCCTTTTCCCATCTATGAAACAGATTTTTTTCATCTCGCTTTTCTTAGAGGAGTGAGCATAGGCATGTATGAGCTAACACTAAGAAAAAGAATCTTCATATTTGGTGTTAGGCTAAAGAAGCCAGAATAGATTGACCTGAAGATTTCTTCTCAGATATCGCAGGCTGACAGATTTGGAATAATTTTACTAAGTGCTTTGCAATAGCACATTCTAAATTAAGATATAGGGTGAATTTTATAATCTACTTCAAACGTTTGTGTTTCTATAAATAAATACCATCTAATATATTTGCTTTTTATAAATGTAATAATACCAGTATCAACTTGAAAACATTTTATTTTCACATCCCAGGCTGGCTTGACTGCTAGGAGCTGGTATTTTTCCCAAAAAAGGAAATTCCTTGGGATTTTCTCAATGCTTAGGATCAAACAGGAGCAAATCTAATTCGACAAAGAATGAAACTGAAGCAGAGTGAGTTCATGGACTAATTTAGGCTCTACGGAATATATACCATGTGTTCCATTATGGAGAAGGGCTTCAAAGCATATTTCTTACCCTTGTGGAGATACTCCTGGATCAGATGACAGAATACATAGATGAGGCGAGCGTTAAATCACAGTTGTAGACTGTACGAATGGCCAGACACCAAGAGTAAAGTGCAGACAGTAAGCGCTCTGTGTGAGCGGGGCCTGCGGGTATTCCTGGGAAGGAATTCCGTTCATCGCACTGTTGTTTGGCGCGGATTCTGCCTTGCCTCATTGCGGGGCAATGGCCATTCGCCGAGACATGGCAGAGGCAGGAAGCGTCTGAAGGGTCTTGGCACCAACTGGCGAGCCGGCATTAACGCACACAGCAACCTTCTCAGTTCCAAGACTCTCAGGGAAGAAGTCTGTGAGCTGAAAACCTTTCCCCTCCTGAGGCCAAGACTAGCTCCTGAAGATTTCTGTTTTATTTCGTTCCCATCCACAAACCTGCTCCCCTGGTTCAGAGGGACTTTTCCTTCTAAATTCATTTTTAATTAAACTCGAGTGTTCATCTTCGCATAACAAAAGGTTTCTAAAGAGACAAGTGAGGTATTTGCTTGGAGTGTAAAACTCAAGGGGGAGGGATGCATAAAATTCAGCAATCAAGCAAGATAAATAGTGTTTCCATGCAGTCTTTGAAAGAATTCAAAATGAGTGCAAGAAGTCCTGTGATGAATAAAATATCAAAATTTTAAATAAAGATCAGATCGATATTGTTGATTTTTTCCCTTTTTGCCTCAGGATCTGTTTCAGTCCCTCATTCACCTGTGGTTGCTTATAAGAATACCATCAATAAACACTAGCCGTGTATGTAAAGCACTCTTAATTCCCTTCTGAGGATGAAAAATTTTCAGTTAAATAAACAAGCTCTTACCATTCATTGCTTTATTGACTTATTCTTCAGCAAGTAGATAGCCTTCACCCGGGCCTTGTGGACACCCATGTGAGAACCTTTCATAATTCATCAAGTCCTGTCCTTAATTTTCTATTTTCCCTATTTCATGCTCTTCAACTTTCATTTTCTCACTCCTGGGTTTGGCCAGGGAGAATGCTGACAGGTGAAATGAGCAGTTTGAGCGTACCACCCCGGCTTCTCAGGCTGCATCTCCCTGTGTTTGGATCACCCTGCTTAGCGAGTTAAACAGCCTTGAGCTGATTGGGAGCCGAAGGCAGGATCAACTCCATGATGTGAGAGGCCATGGTCCGTCGTGGGAGAGGCCGAGGTCGCACGCTTTCATTACAGACAGCTGAGAAGGAGACCACATAGCTGGTGTCACTTATAAAGCAGCCGTCTCTCCTGGCAAATGGGAAGCTGTTTATAGTTCACAGTTCCTCCTGGTGGGTTAAATACTGTAAATCCTTATGAGTAATGCTAGAGCTGTGGAATCAATAAATACCAAAATGACCTTCAATCAGCCTGCCCTGTAAGTGGATGATCCCCTGGTGACAGACACCTCCCTGCTACCTAGGGGAAGTGTAAGCTGGAGAAAATGACAAGGATTGCTTCTGGGTGACTTTATTCTGCCTTCCCCACTTTTAATCGGTTATGGCAGGGCAAGAGATTTTCAGATATGTTTTCAAGTTTAATTTTTAAAAGCCTCAGATTTCAGGGTGACATTGACTATCCAGTGAATGATGAAATCCCTTAAATCTTTTATTTTTTCTGGGAGAGTGGCAGGTAAAATCAACTCCTGAGCCAGCAGCTACTCTTCAGAGGATTGAGTAGGGGTGCTGATGGGGAGCAGAGGGCTGAGTGGGTGTGGAGAGGAGGCTGCTGTCAGGAGACCTCTCAGTGCTGACTGGAACAGCAGAGGTGTATTCGCTCCTTGTTCTGGAGGCCAAGTTCCTGGTCAAGGTGCTGGTTGGGCTGCCTCCTCCTGGAGCTCCTGAGGTAGGGTCTACTTCTCTTGCTCCTGAGCTGATGGCCTGCAGATTGTTTTTACCTCTTGATCTGTGGTGGCCTTTGTTCCATCCCTGTCTCTGTACCCCTGGCATCCTTTGTTACCTGTGAGTGTCTTTCTCAGTCTCTGTGTCCAGATTCCTTTCTTGGATTAGGATAAGAGTCATTGGGTTTAGGGCTCACCTATCTGGTATGATTTCATCTGAACTGGGTTACAGCTGCAGAGACCTGACTTCTAATTAAGGTCTCACTCATAGGTAGTGGGGTTGAGGGTACACATTTTGAGGAGACATAGTGTTTCACTGTAGTACTTTATATTAAATAAAAAGTCTATTCCTAGTTACTGGAATAAAATAAACAGAAGCTCATCAAGGTGTTCTGTCTTACTTTAGGGAAATGCCTATCGGATTTAAAACAGGAGAATGTTTCTTAAAACGACATGATATAGTTCAGAATATCTGTTATGGACACCATAATCTTTCTGTTGAGAGTATTGGAACAGTTCTGCTGTAGATAATCTAGAAACCTTACTTTGAGGAACCCTTCATGCCTCACCTTAATACTTCCAAAATTAGTAGTGTCTTATTATTTATTCTGAGAAACTTCCTACATTAAATAATGTACTTATGTATTTGGTACAGTATTGCACTATGCAGCTCAGAATCATAATGATTCTCCTGTCTCAGCTTTCCCTGTACTGGGATTACAGACATACTTCATCATGCCCAGTTTTGATGGCCAGCATGGTACAGGTGCAGGCATGGCATGCGGTACTGGGGATTGAACCTGGGTCCTTGTGCTTGCCAGATGGATGCTTAGACTGAGCTATCTCCACAGCCCTCGACTCATTTTTATTTAATTTATTTATTTTTTTGTATTTTAGGAAAGGGTCTACAAGGTGTTTAGGGTCTCACTACTGAGATTGGACTTGTAGTGATCTAGCTGTTTACAGCCCCTCAAGAGCTGGGGTTACAGGTGCATGCCACAACACCCAGTCTCAGTTGCTCTCTCAGTGTACCCTGGCAGTAGGGCTGGCATGACAGGCCCTGTGATTGAATCCATGGCCTGTGCATCCGCTTGCAGGTGCTTTAATCCTTTGAGCTCTTTGGCTGGCCCTGACTCATTTTTATAGTGTAGTACATAAAATGATTTCCACTGATAGCCCTAATTTATTAATAACCACCCCCTAATTGCAGATCTGTGAGAGGATAACTTATTTAAGACAAACATATGTCATTAGAATCCTTTGTCATTTCTCAATTTGCTATGAGATCTATTCAAACTATAAAAGTTACTTCGATTTTGATTTTTAAAAGCCAGGTGCCATTTTACTTGAAGATAGCAGACCACTTCAATAAATCTAAAGGTTGATGTCAATGATTTATACCATCACATAATGCGGTCAAGATTCCACTGTAGTTATCAAATACCTGAGGTAAATAACTTAAAAGGAAGAAAGATTTATTTTGGTTCACAGTTAGAGAGGTTAAAGTCCATTGTCACTTGACCCTGTGACTGTGGGCCATGGGCTGGCACAGTAGATCTGGCTCAGGCTCTAGTTGGAGACAGCTGCTCAGCTCATGGCAGCTAGGAGGCTAGCTGAGAGGGGACTGAGCCAGTGTACCAGTGAGCCAGTGTACCAGTGTCGTACTCAAGAAAAATGGCCAGTGATCTAACCTCCTCCTTCTGTTCTTCACCTCTTTGAGGTTTTACCATCTCTTGATGGAACTGCATTGTGTGGATCAAACCTTTAGCACACAAGGTTCTGGGGGACATTCCAGACCCAAAGAATAACACGTGATAATGGCCTTCCATATGACATGTACAGAGTCATCAGGGAATAAGGTAATAGCGAATGGGAAACTGCTGGCCACCTGGGCGGAGAAGATAACTTCCACATACATTGTCTTAGCTGCCCAGTGAGGTTAGTTATAGAACTGGTGACTTACAGAAGGGCTTGGGAGAAAGCAAACCTTTAATAAGAAGTAGCTCTTTTCTTATTTAGTCATTGAAGAGTGACAATCTGTGCCTTTGGAAGGGTTTCTTCTCTTACAGTTGATTCCCTTATAAGCAAGAGGCAATGATAGAAGACAAACTAATGTTACATTTTTTTCCATCGTCACTTAAATGTTTGTGAATGATGAGGCCAGAGACAGCTCTTCAAATAGTGTTTAGTTATGCTATCCAGGCACGAGTAGCAAAGCCTTGTGTATAGACATGCATTAAGGGTTCCTGGGTAGCAAATATTTACACACTTGGTAATTCTTTTCTCATTTTTCACTGTGGACAAAAAGAAGCCAAAGCCTTTGTTCCTTCTGTTTATTGTTAATACTTGTAATTGAAACAAGAGAAAAATCTTGTATAGGGCTTCAACTTAAGTACAGAGGCACAGTAAAGCATGTTTTTTACTTAGGGCTGGTCTTTGGCTCCATATTTAGGCTGATCCGCGTATCTACACATGTCATGTCCACCCATGTGCCTATCACCACTTAGACATGATTTTGGAGGTGCCACCTCACGGAGAAACATGCATTTTTCTCATAATTTATTTCTTTTAGCAAATTAGAAATTGTTTAGCACTCTATGCACAGAAATCAGAGTTTAGTTTCTGCAGATCATTTGTCTTAGAAAGTTTGGTGCAAAGACACTAATACGTGCCTGTATCTCGGCTCACATTTATTTTACTACCTTGACCTACGAAGAGCACTGCTCTTTCACACTTCTGGCCTCTTTTTATGAGTCTTGTTCTCAGAATTCTAATGAAACAGTAACCCTAATCTGCAAAATGTTCACATACAATTTATTTTCCCCTTAGCAATAAATTTCTTGAACTTGCCACCCTGGCCCCAAGTGAGTTGTTAAAGATATAGTTACATTTCTGTGGCTATATAAATGACAGTAAGTGCTAGGGAGGGATGGGCGCCCCTACAACAGTGTCCCTTCACACAGTGCCTGGTGACAGCCTTAATGTGGTGGTCAGCAGCTAGATTGCAATGTCTCTTTCAAGAAGATGTCCATCACATGAGGAATGGTTGAAAAACATGTGGTATTTCTATATAATGAAGTATTACTCAGCTATTAAGAATGATAAGTTTAGGCTAACTTCCGGTTCGGCGGCAGAGTTTGTTTACGTTTCTCCTGGACCTAGTCATTGCGTTCGGCAGAAGAGACTCCAAAATGGGAAAATCCTTCGCCAACTTCATGTGCAAAAAGGACTTTCATCCTGCCTCCAAGTCCAATATCAAGAAGGTATGGATGGCAGAACAGAAAATATCATATGATAAGAAGAAACAAGAAGAACTAGTGCAGCAATATCTCAAAGAACAAGAATCATATGATAACAGATTGCTTATGGGAGATGAACGTGTAAAGAATGGCCTTAATTTCATGTACGAGGCCCCACCAGGAGCTAAAAAAGAAAACAAAGAGAAAGAAGAAACAGAAGGAGAGATGGAATACAAATTTGAATGGCAAAAGGGGGCTCCACGGGAAAAATATGCCAAAGATGATATGAACATCCGAGACCAGCCTTTTGGAATTCAGGTTCGAAATGTGAGGTGCATTAAATGTCATAAATGGGGTCACGTCAACACAAATCGAGAGTGTCCTTTGTTTGGTCTTTCTGGAATCAATGCAAGTTCTGTTCCCACTGATGGCTCAGGGCCATCGATGCACCCCTCGGAACTAATAGTGGAGATGAGAAACAGTGGGTTTGCACTGAAACGAAATGTGCTGGGGAGAAACTTGACCGCAGATGATCCATGACAGGAGTATGTTGCAAGTGAGGGTGAAGAAGATCCAGAAGTTGAATTCTTGAAGTCACTAACAACCAAACAAAAACAGAAACTTCTCAGGAAATTGGACAGACTTGAAAAGAAAAATAATAAGAAGAAAAGAGACAGAAAAAATAAAAAGTTACATAAGACCAAAAGTAAACACAAAAAGCATAAGCACAAATCCTCCTCCTCATCTTCTTCCTCTTCCTCCTGCTCTTCGTCCTCCTCTTCCTCTTCTTCCTCTTCAGAGACTTCAGAAAGCAGCAGTGAGAGTGACAGCAGAGCAAAGAAAATAGAAAAGAAGAAGAAGAAAAAAAAAAAAGCAAGTGTTTAGGAAATAACAGTGCTTCTAAAGAGAAGTCTAAGAAGAGAAAACTTTATGAAGAACCCTCATACCTTCATAGTAACAAGAAAACAGCTGGGGAAATGCCTCGGGTTGTAAAAGGAGAGAGTTCTGGGGAAAACAGCAGCCAACACAGCCGGCTGGGTTCTGGGCAGAAGTTAAGGAGCTGCAGTGGAAGCCGGAGCTGGGAGAGGAGAAGCAGCCGGGACCAGAGTCCCACTAGCTACCAGCATAAGCAGATAAGGAATCGGCCCCAGCGGAGTCCCAGCAAAGAGCGGAACAGAAGAGGGGACACAGGGAGCCACAGTGCAGACAGATACAGAGGTGCTGATGAGCACAGAAGGGACCCGGGAATGAGGCCCAAGTGAAGAGGGAATAAAAAGCCTGTGAGTGAGGTTACCTGTGAATAAAAATCTCTCCACTTTCTTACTGAATACCTATAGTGAGGACGGAAGTATGTGCTGCTGTCCTTCTAATAAAAAGCACTATTTTAAGGTCCCATCTCTGTAAACTATTATTTCAGGTAACTATTGGTAACTGTTTCTTGTGCCCTGTGCCAGATTTTTTAAAATCCCATATACTGCTGACTTTTTTTTGTTCTAAAATTGACAGTACATTGAATAGTTATAATGTAATTTGTTCCTTTTATCAGTTCAAATTTGTTATTTTAAGATGCATTTCCTTGAATCAACAAAATGTAATGGTTGAAATTCATTAGTGTGAATTAAACTGGACCTTTATCAATTAAAAAAAAAAGAATGATAAGTTTGAAGCATTTATGCTGAAGTGGATGCCACTTGAACATATACTCATAAGTGAAATAAACCAGACACACATGTGTAAATATCATATAGTCTCCCTAGTATAAGAAGCGAAAAGCAGAAATACAAAAGGAAATGTACAACAACAACTAAAATCAATTGAGTCAGATAAGGCAAAGTGAATGGCATATGCTGCAGGATACTAATCAGATTTTCTTCTGGATGGTTAACAACCTAAGTTCACAAATCAGAGTTGGAGAAATAGAAGAGCCACAAGGTCAACCAACATTTTGGCCCTCGCCTTTCAAGGTCAGTGAAGACTCAGGACATAGGAGAACCTGTACTGCAACATCATGAAACTCAGTTGAGCTCCAAATTTTGTGAATAAGGAGATTATGGAGACACAGAGGAAAGAGATTGAAGTTCTATAGTGTGCCTAGGGAGAGTCACATGGAGGGAAAACTTTCTCTCAGGCTCTCACAGAGAGCAAACTGGTGAAGTATTGGCTGTGACTCATCCACATGGATGACACAGACAAAGGATCTTCAGAATAATGTACAGGACTACAAGATAAACCTTGAGGGGACTTCACTGACCTCATAAGAAACATAAAGTTTATGTGTTGGTATATAAGTCTTGCTCTAGCTAGGTCTTAACCATCCAGCAGAAAAGTATAAAAATGAAGTATACATCGCAGGGCCATAATATTAAGCTGAGCTGTAAAGGGCTATAGTCGACAACTTCTTTGAATAACTCACTATTGTTGTGGAATGCTGGACTGTGTTGGATTGTGTTGTCAAGTTCAAGCACCTAAGTTAGTTGAATGACACTGGAGTGCCCACCTTTGACAGGTGTAGACAAAGGAAGGGATATAGAAAGAAAAAATCATGATGTGTATGTATAGACAGTACAATTGGGATAGATAACACTGTGCTTCTACATAATCCCATGAGAGGAAGATTTGCACTGATGGTAGTTGGACAGGATATTATGTCAGCTTCTAGTATTATGGTCATCGACTAGGAAAATAATTATTGAATTTTTGATATAATTCAGGTATAAAAAATAAGATAAGTAAACAGGTACACTCTTAATTTACTGATAAGAGACATCTGCTATAATAATGTCTGTAAGTATAATATCATGTATGCACCTTGTACGATACCAAAACAGTATGAAAACAGTTTGTAATGTATTAATTTATCTAATCTGTCTTGTTAAGGTGTCTTAAAACTGTCTGATTGATATTTGTACTTCAATAAAATAAAAAATAAATTAAAAAAAAAAAGAAGGAAGACCATGGCCTCACTCCCTGCTTGAACTAAGGTCAGTGGCTAGATAGAAGGCTAGCAGAGTTAAATATCAGGGGTAAAACATTTCTAAAATATTTGCAGTCACCTATGTGACTCAGTCCCTAAGGTAGGCGCCATTAGGTGATGTGGGAATCAGGTCCTGCCTGGGTGCCAGCAGTTTGCACAGTTTTACTGCAGACTTTTAAAACTGGTGGAATTTCTCACTCATTGTGACTTCCATTGTGTGCAAAATTTAGGGTTGTCATAAGGATTAAATGAATAAACATGCTCATTCACCGCACGTTTCCAGGCGAAATCAAAGGCTGGCCATCACCATTCTGGCTCCCTCAGAGCACATTTGTCCTACATAGGGTTCAGTGATATCATCTCACATTTAGGAGATGGTTGGTCTGAAAAACCAACTCGCCCAGAACGGCCACACCCCAGCATGTGCCTCATGAAGAAGGTCAAGCAAAGCTCAACCAGCCCTTTGTCTGGAAGAACACCACGTGCCCAATTCCCAAGGCCTTGGGGTCTGAATAAAGTTTCCCTTCCTTGATTGGAGCAGAAAAAGGAAGAAAGAGGGGGGAGAGAGAGAGAGAGAGAGAGAGAGAGAGAGAGAGAGAGAGAGAGAGAGAGAGAGA
>PVKA01040258.1:0-18895 GCA_004027165.1 Ctenomys sociabilis | reverse complement strand
AAAAAAAAAAAAAAAAAAAAAAAAAAAAAAAAAAAAAAAAAAAAAAAAAAAAAAAAAAAAAAAAAAAAAAAAAACCAAAAATAAACAAAGCTAGACTGGGCAACTTAGTGAGAACCTGTCTCAAAGCATAGGGCCAGGGACGCATGAAGCTGGTGATACAGCATGCGTGAAGCCCTGGGTTCAATCTTGAATACCACACAAAAAATTTTTCACTTAAAAAAATATATAATTTTTAACAAATTTCTAATGCATAGAAGCTTGATACTATATATACCTTAAACTAGTAACATAGTACATTCCCAGTAGGAGTTATATCTAATGAAAATTATTCTATAAACAATATATTGAGTGATGGTCCAAATTTAATATATTAAATAAATGAACAGAAATTCTGTAGCTAATAACCCATTCACATGTAAATTTTATGCTATGAAGCTTTGAAATTATATGAACACTAAAGCAAAATTATAGTATTCAGTTACATAAATATTAGCATATTCACAAACTTCAGCCATTTTGTTTGCTTGCTTTATAACTTTTAGAATACATAGTCTTATTTTTTAAAGCAGCATTTTTTTTTCTTTTGGCAGAACTGGGGATGGCACTCAGGCCCTTGTGCTTGCCAGGGATGCACTTATTCCACTGAGCCATTTCCCCAGCCCCAGCATATTACTTATAGTGTGCCCTTGAAAATATTTATGGAAATTCTGAGTTTGATATGCTCATTATACTTATTTTACTTTCCATCAGATTAAATATATAACTTGGAATTAAAAATATTCATTGGACCCATAAGATACAAGTTGGACATGCCTGTATGCTGCCATGGGTAGAGAATATAAATTATTCTTGATTCTTTTTCTCTCCTACTTATAGTCATGAGGTTTTCAAGGTGTGGTTCTGGACCTCCAGCCCCAGCAGTGCCTGGAAACAGTGGGCTTTGGGGGGGTGAGGCCCAGTGATCTACTGTAGCAAGCCCTGCTGGTGGTTTTGGCTCACGAGTGAGATTCTGCTTTAGTCCAGGAAATTATTTTGTAAATAAAGGTTTATGGGAGCACAAAAATAAATAAACAAACTTACTGGTGCATCAAATAAAAAATAAAATAAAATCACATCCCAACCCTGAGTAGGACAAGGAGGAGGGAGCAATGGCGCCCAAAAAGATAGTCAACCTTCTAGCCTTGTTCCATCAAATAAGGAAGGAGCAATGGGGGACAGAAGGGACCCTTCCCCACCAGAGAAATGTTTCCCTCTAAATTTCATTTCTCAACACTCAGTGGTTTTCACAGAGCCACAGGCTGCAATGCCTGCTGCATCAGCTCAGAGAAGTTTTGCTGCATCACAGATTAGAATTTCCACCTCTAGGGAAGTAGAACCATTTTCTTTATCTCCCTTACAATTGGCACTAAAAGAAGCCGGATGAGTGGTGGAGTCCATAGATGGTTTTCAACATATCTACTCTGTTTCTGAAGTTCAAGTTTCTAATCATCTGGACAAATTGTATGTCCTCATGAAGCTTTTAAAGCCTTAAAAGAATTTAAGCAAGCTGTTGCTGTTTATGACCCTACTGTTTCCTCTACCTTAAGTTTAGTAGAAATGCTAGGACATTATGGCCCCAAATGATTGGAAAGGAATAGCTAATGTGTGTTTGAACCCAGGAAATTCTTTATTGTGGAAAAGAAATTTCCAGGAAGCTGAAAATGCTGTTCACTACATAGCCGTTACAAAAAATTTTGCTAATCAGGGAGGATGCTTTTGCTAGCACAATCAACTGACCTTTGAATTCTATTCTTTGGACTCTATTTGTTCTATGAGCAAACTAAGATGCCTGCCTCTAGGGCCAGGAGGGAACTTTCTTCAATGAGTGAGGCATCCATTAATGTGGCAGCACAGCCAGTATCAGTCTCTTCAATAAAACCTTCCAGTCTATGTGCAAGATGTAGATGATGGTACCATTGGAAAAGTGAATATAGATCTAAAACTGATAGAGAAGGCTGACCCATTCAGGGAAACTTCCATTGGGGCCTACCTTGGCCCCATCCAATAATGGGGGCACTTTCCCCTCCCCTGCCACAAGAATCTCTGCCTCTGGCCAGTAACTACTGATAGTGGAGACTTGGACCTAAGTTCCTCCTCCAGATTCCTATTAAACTCTGAAACGGGGCCCTCAATTATTCTTACTGGAGTCCATAGCCCTATGCTTAAGGGTCTAGTGGATCTCCTGCTAGGCTGGAGCAGTTTCATTTCAAAAGGTCTCTAGGTTTTGCCTGGTGTCATCAATACTGATTATAAGGAAAAATCAAGGTTATCATTCAATCCACGTAAACAATCGTTTAAATCACTCAAGACTCTTCTTTTCACTCAGCTGGTTTTTCTTTGTGTGGTAAAAGTATTAAAATTGCTAAAAATAAATATTGGGTTAAGAATAAATATTAATTAATTAAAGCAAAATATTTTAAAGGGATTTTCAAATGCAAGTGTGGATGGCCTCAAGGTATGGCAGCTACAAAGGTGCAGCGAATTACCCTAGGAACAAAATTTAGCAAAAAACCAGGAAATAAAGGGCTCTTTCTTTCTCTCCCACCCTCTCTCACCTCTGTCTTACAATTTACAATAAAAGAAAAGCTTTTACATTTTCTCCTTAAGATGATTAAATGAGAAGGCTGTTTCCATCCTAAAGATATGGGGCCAAACAGATAGCTCAGTGGAATAAATGCTTGCCTGGCAAGTACAAGGTCCTGAGTTCCATCCCTAGTACCTCCATCCTAAAGATAAAGAGTTTGCTTTTTTTTTTTTTAACAAAAATTGTATTTTCTCGAATGTATAATATTGGTGATATTTAAAAAGATTACTTAAAATTCTTTTAATTCCTAATGAATTTCATTACTTGTTTTATAGTCCTAAGTTAAAATTGGTATGAAAGTGCTCAAATATAGATTTTTGGAGTATACTCTAAAGGCTGTGAGTATAAACAGTTGCTTGATTTTGACATCCCATTTAAATAATAAAAGGCCTAATGATGGCCTTCAAAGAGGTACAAACTAAGATAATTTTTCATATTTGGGTCAACTTATCCAACAGGGATATATTGTGCCCCAAACTGTTCAGATCAATGATAAATGAATTTTAGACTTATTTAGTAATATTAATTGGCTCTATCTACATTTGGGGCTAATTGCTCTGGTGTTATTGACAGTCATTATCCTTCAGATAAGTTAAATTAATTTGCTTATTTTCATAGATAAGTCAAATTAGCTTAAGGGAGGCTATGTATGGCTTCCTCCTCCAAAATATATGATGCAAGTTTCTCACTGTACACTCAAAATTCAGTAACAAAAGAGCGAATCAGTCCCTCCAACTTCACTTATCAATATAAATTATTAAATTTTTAAAATTTTACAAAAGATGGAAGTACAGAAGCAGAATGACAATTCCATCAGGTAAGACAAAAAAAGTTAGGAAGGGTCTTTTGGAGAGATCTCCGTACTGGACAATGGGAAAAGACATAGTCCACTACTAAATTGGGGCAGAGGGTATGCTTGTGTTTTTTCAGAAAATACTAAATGATCTATTTGGGTTCCAGAGTTTGCTGTCAGGCTGTACCACAAAGCCAGAGCCAACCTGGGGCCTATGACCAAATAAATGGATATCTAAGGTCTATAAAGTTGATAAATGTATAGAAATATCTGAACTAAATTTTACTAATATTAAGAAAAAATACAAAATATGCATATTAATTATAGATAAAATATTTGATTCTTTACAAAATTTTTTTGATGAGAGATCTCTGCTAATTAGGTGAAATTTTCTTACATATTAGACAGACATGATTGGTTAAGTGTTCATGTCAAAATGAAATTTTAAGTATGTCACAAAATGTCATCAGGACTGTCTTGCTACAGTGCTATATATGGTTTTGATTTTGAAATTTCTGTGTAAAAATATGTAGTTGTTGTCTTTTAAATTCTGCTTCAAATATTTAAACATCCATGGTTCTTAGAAAATAACAGTTTCATTTTATTTCTAAAGTGTTTGATATTCAGATGGATGGTAATATTAATCCTACTGCCTCAGATACAGTGTAATGTCATGAAGATTCTCTTCTAGATGTTTAACAACTAAAGTTAGAGAGATAGATGGGGTAAAAGGATAGCCAATATTTTAGCCCTTCAAGGTCATTGAAGACTCAAGACATAAGAGAAATTCTGCTGTGATGTCCTGTAACTCAGTTTAGTCCTTAATTTTTTTTCTTTTAATGAATTTAGGACAGAATCTACAGTGTGCTCAGGGTCTCACTATGTAGATTGGACTCATAGTAATCCACCTGTGTTCAGCCTCCCAAGAGCTGGGATTACAGGCACACATCATCATGCCCAGTCTCAGTCACTATCTCAGCATACCCCAGGGGCAGGGCCAGTACAGCATGCCAGGGGTCGAACCCTCGCTGCTGAGCTCTAACAAAGCAGGTGCTTTAGACCACAGAGCTATCTGGCTAGTCCTAGTCCCTAATTTTCTGATCAAGGAGATTACAGGGTCACAAAGAAAAGTAATAGATGATGTGTAGTGTGCCTATGGAGAGTCACCTAGTGGGAGAAAATCTCTCAGGCTTTCACAGAAAGCAACTTGGTCAAGCAATGGCTGTAACTCATCCAGATGGCTGACACTGATAGAAGAACTAAGATGTGCTATACATGGTTCCAAGTTAAATCCTGAGAAGATTAACTGACCTTGTCAGATAGCAAAAGTTAAATTTATATTTATAGAGGTTTCATTTAGCTTGGTCTTAACCATCCAGCAGAATAGTATAACCACATGATATGAAAAGTAATGTCATGTTAGTATGCTAAGCTGTGAGGTCTCTTCTCTTTTCATATTCAGTTATGTGGGGGTTTTTTGGTTTTTGTTTGTTTGTTTGTTTGTTTTTTGTGGAACTGGGGATTGAACTCAAGCCCCTGCGCTTGCCAGGGAAGCACTTATTCCACTGAGCCATCTCCCCAGCCCAGTATGCTAAGCTGTGAAAGGCACAAGTCACTAACAACTTCTGACAATTACCAGCTGTACTGATAACTCATTACTATTATAGACTATTGGACTATATAAGTTTACACTCCTGAATTCAAATACCAAAAATTCTTTGGACAGGCATCAAGTGTGAAAAGTTCTTCTAAAGAGATCTCCAAACAGTTTCTCCAACTAAAACAGAATACTCATCATTCATACAACAAAACAAAAAGTGGTGATATGTTGGGAGTCATAGAAGCTGGAAAATTGGACAAATGTGTGAAAACGAGACTAGGCCTCAGTGCCTAAAGTGATCAAGGTACCTCAGTCCTGAGATAAGCATTCTTACTGGTTAATGTTGGCTATTAGTGACTAGGTAACTTGTACCACATGTTACTAACTTTGCAAAGGAATAAATAAATAACCATACAGTTGATTGGGGGAGTCATCTTGGCAACAAGACAAATAGGCCACCACCTCACCCAGCTCTTGTCTTCTTGTCTTTATTTTCCTTGTTCCTGCCATTGTTTTTCCATGGGTACAATGGATCTCACTGAGAGACCCATGGATCCTTATAAGAAGGGAATAGATTTAATAATTTAATGCAGAAGGGTGCAGTGATCTGTCCTTTAAATAAAGACTCAAAGAATAGGCCTGGATCCTATAGCAATGTCCTTCGCAAGTCCAGATAAAAACCCAGAGCTCATGGTAAAGTCTTCCATAAGTCCAGCTAGAGTTCTATAGCCCACAATGTCTCATGCAAGTCTACATCAAGGATCTGTGCTGGGGAGGTCCAAAGATCAGAGGTAGAAACTAGAAAGTCTGTACCTTTGGCATGAAGAAATTGTTCCAACAGGCTGAGAGATCAGCACTAGATCCAGGAAGCAACACTGAGCCCAATGACGGGATTCCCCAAGTGACCATGGAGCCATCCTCAGCAACAGTGAGGACCTGAGCTTCTCTGGCAATGAGAACAGCTGTATTCATATCAGGAAAACAAAAATGAGAAGCTTCTTAAGGATGGTAGACAGCACACCATCTTCCTGTCCAGTTCTCTTTTTATGCTGTTGGAAACAATCCTCATGTGGGCCTTCCACATCCAGAACCACACTGATTCATTTCAGCTTGGTGTTACAAATTGGCAATTAATTAATCCCCCAGAAAGACAAAAAGCAAAAGTTCAATATACACGAGTATCTAGGTTGTAATGTTATTATGAGTAATTGCTTCATCTTATTAGCTAAGTTGTATAAGCTTGTATGACATCTGATATTCAACTAATGAATGTGTCTTGTGGGAGGTGGAAATAGGAATGCACTATATTCTCCCTTACATAGTGTTCTTTTATATATGCCGTTCATGCTTGAGCACTGCAAAATTGAATAATGAAAGATCCCCCAAAATTGCATAATAATGTTCAGTTTTTTGCAGTCTTATAGGCTACGTTATTAGTTATCTAGGGCTGCATCTGGCCAGTGGGTTTCAGGCTGGACCTGCTCATGTCTGAATGAACTCGAGTACAACCTAACTTTAATAATCTTGTATATGGCAAGAACGCCCAGTTTTGTTTGTCTGTATTCATCATTTGAACTTTAGAATAGTGTATCAAATCTCCTATTTAACATACATTTGAAAGTGTAATATGCAAAGTCATGTTCATTCTCTCCATTCTCCTCAAACACATTCATCCAGTGCTCCAAAACGCAGTGACAAGGGCTACTAATCTTCTACTGGATGATAGAGGAATCTGATCATTCTTGAAACTCTTCCATGATTTGATTCCTGATGAATTCTCCAATCTTCTCATATATTCTGTTCTTATGCCAAACTTGAATCCTTTCAAAATTCCTTTAGGACATACTGCAGAGTGGGCTCCCAGGAAGCAGCACACCATGGTCTGGAATGGTGGCAGGACACTGTATCTCTAGGAGTGAGATCAAGCCAGCAGTGGTAAGGCAAGCCTTGTGTTCCAGGCCAGATCAGGCTGCAATGGGTCAGTTTCTCAAGAGACTCCCAGACCCAGAAGTTGGAGACTGAGACCTGATTGTGACCAGGAGAGTCTTTTGTGGTCAGAGACAGAATGAGAACAGAAGACACTTTTCCCAGTAGCTCACCCATAGTCATTGGTTGGTGAGTGAACCAGAGTGGTGGTACTCTGCACCCAGTCATATGTAGTAGTAGCTGGAGGACTGGATTGCCATTTTGTATCAAAGTGCTCTAGGTCTTGAATTCAAGCAGAGAACAGCCCCAGGGTTGTTTCAGTGCCAATATCTGGGAGTGAAATGCGGGAAATGTTGTCCAGTCAAATAGACAACTGGAAGTTTGACAACAGACTGGGAAGAATTCATCTGAGAAGTAGAAACTTGAACGCAGACTCCAACTTGGTGAATTCCATAAGCCTGCACTTAGACCTAGCTTCAAAGGACTAGAAGCAGCACTCTGACTTGCAAGTGGACAAGGGCATCGCTGAAAACATTGATCCTAAGACACAAGCAGGCAAGAGCCCTTTGGTAGTGAGAGGGCACTCTCCACCTCCTATCCTCTGACTTGCAGTACAAGCAGGCAAGCACCGCTATCCACCCAGTAAATAGCCTTGGCTAGCTCTAGACAGGGACACTCATCTACCCCTGCCGCCAGCTGCTGTAAGAGTGCTCAACAGTGTGGCCAGAATTAGCCCCACACTCAGCAGCAATCCTACTGCAGACCTGGTGGAAATCTCCAGGACAGACTGTGGCTTTGACTCAGGAACTAACTCTAAACTAGGGGCACCAGTTGAATTTGTTTTATTTTTTTATTTTCATTGTTTTGGAGGGTTGTACAGGATCTGGCCTTTATTATTTGTTTTACTTTCTCTGTCCTGCCTCTCTCTTTTATTCACTTGTCTAACAGCATTCTCTAAAATTTACGGATGAATGAAAACTGTCTCTGGTCTTTCTCCTTTACTTTCAAATTTGTTTTCTTTCTCCTTTGTTCTTTCTCTCCTATCCTGTTCTCCAGAGTTCCAAAATTTGGATGATCATTTTTAATCCTTCAGCCCTGAAACTACTGTATTTCTCATCAGCTGTTGCTCCTTTGTCACCTATCCCTAAGTGCACCCTTCACACAAGATAAAATCACTCTGAAATCACTGTGAAAAAAACACACTGAATACAAATTCCTGGTCTTTTGGGAAGGATGTTATAAATATAGATCTTGTTGCTATGCTTAGAGATGCCAAATTTGCCATCACCACAGATTGTTGTTACTAACTGTAGTACCTTAACCAAGATGTGGTACTAGTAATCATTTGCTCACACCTCTTTGATAACACTGTGATAATCTGGGGTTACAATCATTTCATAGCCCAGCACTAAAAGCCTGGCCATTGATGTACATAGCAAAATATCTTCATCCCTAATTAAGTGGAGAGACGGGATACTAGGACAAGCACAAAGACCAACTACCAACTACACACAGAAGATATCTTTGTTTTTTTGTTTTTTTAAGGTTTCTTCTGCTTTTTTATTTTTTCTTTTCATTTTATTGAAGTACAAATGTCAGTCAGACAGTTTCAAGACACCTTAACAATACAGATTTGATAAATTAATACATTGCAAACTGTTTTCATAATGTTTTGGTATTGTACAAGGTGCATACATGGTATTATATTTACAGGTATTATTTTAGCAGATATCTCTTATCAGTGAATTAAGAGTGTAGCTGCTTACTTATTTTTATACCTGAATTATATCAAAAATTCAATAATTATTTTCCTAGTGGATGACCGTAGTACTAGAAGCCGACCTAATATCCTGTCCAACCACCATTAGCGCAGATCTTGCCTCTCATAGAATTATGTAGAAGCACAGCGTTATCTATCCCAACTATGCTGTCTATACACACACATCATGATTTTTTCTTTCTACACCCCTTCCTTTGTCTACCCCTGTCAAAAGTGGGCACTCCATTGACATTCAACTAACTTAGGTGCTTGAACTCGACAACACAATCCAACACAGTCCAGCATTCTACAACCATAGTGAGTTATTCAAAGAAATTGTCGACCATACCCATTTACAGCTCAGCTTAATATTATGGCCTCAAGATGTATACTACATTTTTATACTTTTCTGCTGGATGGTTAAGACCTATTACCTGCCCCCCACCCCCCCGTGGCCCAGTGACAGCTCCAGGCACACTGTGCCAGAGAAACATTTCCAGGTGATTACCGGTCCCAGCCCACAGCCCCAGACCCAGTGCAGGTCGGCCTGGAGTGAGAACTCCTAGCCGGCCACACCGGAGGGACATTTCTCAGCAATCCACCATCCCACGCTATGGACCGAAACCCAGCACAGCCTGGCCTGTGAGTGAGGGCTCCAGGCCCACTGCACCAGAGGGACCTTTCCCAGCCTTCTCGGGTTACAGCCTGTAGATCCAGACCCAGCACAGGCTGGCTGACCCAGAAGATATCTTTGAAGAATAGACATTGCCCAGAGAAGCTTCAATACCAGTGATCATGCTACATAATATTAAAATACATATAATAACATAGAAAATAAAATATAGAAGACGAAAAGTGCAGAAACAAAATTCAATCCTAGACTTCCAGCCCCAAAAGGACATATCGAGGGAGCAATGAGATAGAGGAAAATTGAAGCTATCCACCTGAATTGACTGAAATTGTGTGTGTGTGTGTGTGTGTGTGTGTGTGTGTGTGTATGCATATTAGATGAGGCAATAGAAGATATTAAAACAAATAATCTCACAGGTTAAAAAAAAACAAAAGTCAGTGATCTATCTAGGTCTTAACCATCCAGCAGAAAAGTATAAAAATGAGGTATAAAATGCAGGGCCATAATAATAAGTTGAGCTGTAAATGGCTATGGTCGACAACTTCTTCAGGTTGTTTTTTGTTTGTTTGTTTTTGTGGGACCAGGGATTGAACACATTACCTTGTGCTTGCCAGGCAAGAGCTTATTCTACTGAGCCATCTCCCCAACCCTGACAACTTCTTCATATAACTCACTATTGTTGTGGAATGCTGGACTGTGTTGGATTGTGTCATCGAGTGCAGGCACCTAAATTGTTTGAATGACAATGGAGTGCCCATCTTTGACAGGTGTAGACAAGGAAGGGGCATAGAAAGGAAGAATCATGATGTGTGTGTATGGACAGTACAGTTGGGATAGATAACGCCGTGCTTCTACATAATTCTATGAGAGGCAAGATTTGCACTAATGGTGGTTGGACAGGATATTATTTCGGCTTCTAGTACTATGGACAACCACTAGGAAAATAACAAGGTAGGAAGTATTAATTATTGAATCTGTGATATAATTCAGCTATAAAAAATAAGATAAGTAAATGGCTACACTCTCTTAATTTACTGATAAGAGACATCTGCTATAATAATGTCTGTAAGTATAATATGAGGTATGCACCTTGTACGATACCAAAACATTATGAAAACTGTTTGGAATGTATTAATTTATTGAATTCATCCTGTTAAGGTGTCTTAAAACTGTCTCATTGATATTTGTACTTCAATAAAATAAAAAAATAAATAAAAAACAACAAAAAATAATGAAGCACCAGCTTAGCAAATGTAAAGTAGACATAGATTTAAAAATATTTATTCATAGAAAACTAAAGGAAAGTCTGGCATGGTGGTACATACCTGTTATCTCAGCACTTGGGAGGCTGAGGGAGGAGGTGAATGTGAGTTCAAAACCAGCTTGGGCTACTAAGCCCAGTCTGAACTGCATAGCAAGACCCTATATCAAAAAGAGAAAAATAGTGGAAATCATGAATGCTTTATATAGGAAAGAAATGGATTCCATGAAATTGATTCAAATAGATGTCCATGTATGCTTTTCCCTAATTGTGTACTGTTATTTAAATTACCTGAATTACAAGATTTATAAAATACATATATTTTTTGGAACTTAGTTATTACAAGTAGAAAGTTACTAGAAATTAGCTTCTTAACAGACTGTTCCCAATTCCATATAAAAATACAGAGCAGTATTTTCTTATAAATCTAAATATCAAAGACAGTTTGAAAGTATGCATATGTCATACATTCATTTCTCTGGAAGCAAGAAGCAGATTTAGATATCTATTAAAATAATTTATTTTTCTAGCCACATGGGATGGAAGCCAGCAATGCTTTGTTATTATGTTTAGTAGTCTATGGAATTAATTTATAAATTAAAGTTCAAAAGTTCTTATTTTAAAAAAACCCACTAGGGGCAAGCAAGATACATCAGTGGGCTAAAGCACCTAGGTAGGCAAGCTTGGGCAAGCACAGCAACCACGGTTCAATCCCTGACATCCCATGCTGTGCCAGCCCCACCCACCAGGTAGGCTGAGCCTCCTACAGAGTGCAGTGTAGTGGTGCATTCCTATAACCCCACTCTCAGGAGGCTGAAAACAAGGGGATCACTGTGGGTCCATGCTTCATAGTGAGACCCTGTAACAACTGAATGCATTTGGAAAAAACCTTTAGGATAACAAGGTGACAATTATTCTCTGCCTCCTTTTTTTCCCCTCTCTGCTTCTTTTTCTCTCAGAGTCAACAGTATTCTGGCAAAATTGTAGAATATTCTTTCTCCAAATCGTTAGCTGGTGAAATAATTAATTTTATGTCTCAGCTGAAATATTTTTAAGTGATTCCTTGTGGACTCATCTGACTAAATTGGACTATACCACCTTCATCACCTGTTGGTATATGTTACTATAACAGATGAATTTCTTTCACATCACTATCACACTTCAAAACATTTTTCTATTCAAGAAATGTGATACATCTTTATCAACAGAGAGTGACAAACACCACATAATTATTTCAGTAGACATAGAAAAGCATTTGACAAAGTAGAACACTCATTCATCATAAAAATATCTTAAACAAAAACTGGAATTAATGGTCTTAATCTCAATCTTATAAACGCCATCTCTGACAATCCACCAGTGAGTATTATACTACATTGTATTTTTCTATTTATTTTTTGATTAATGTAACAGTTTCAATAATTAATACATTGTACACTGTTATCTTCTTAGTGGCTATCCATTGCACAAGAAGCAGACAGGATATCCTGCCCAAACACTATTAGTACAAATCTTTCTACTCATTGAATTAAGTGAGAGTAGCTGTGTATCTATCCAGACTATTCTATATATAGAAATACAAAATGGTTCTTCCTCTGTATCCCTTTTTTTGTTGTTTAGTCTTGGCTGTCAGAGACAGTATTAACTGGCATCTAAATACTATAGATATTCAGCAAAACACTCCAACACAGTCCAGTAGTCCACAATAGTAGTGGGTTATCCACAGAAGTTGTTGAATTGAGCATTTCACAGCTCAGCATATTAATATGGCTTTACTTTATATACATCATTTTAATACATTTTTACTGGATGGTTAAGACCAAGATAAAGTGAGACCTATATGACAAGAAATGTAACTTTTGTATCTGATAAGGTCAGTCAAGTACCCTCAGGGTTTATCCTGTCACCCCATACTGAACTTTGTAGATATTTTGCCAGTGTCAGCCTTGTGAATGAGTCACAGTCATTGCTTGACCAATTTTCTCTCAGTGAAAGTCTGAGAGAACGTTTTCTCTTCATGTGACTCTCCTTAGGCACACTCTACATCATGGTCACTTTCCTCTGTGGTCCCATAGTCTCCTTGATCAGAAAAATTGGGATGCAACTGAGTTACATGATGTTATAGTACAGGTTCTCCTATGTCCTGAGTCTTCACTGGTCTTGAAAGTCTATGACCAAAATGTTGGCTGTCCTTGCAGCCCTTTCTTTTCTCTAAGTTTTTATCTACAAACTTAGGTTGTTAACCCTTCAGCAGAGAACCTTATTATTATCCTGGAACATATGCAGTTCAGTTTACCCTAACTATCTAAGAATCATCTTAGGCATAACATGGAGCAGGTATTTTCCATCAAGTATTGATATGTTAAACTTTAAGTCCGTATAGAATATGAAGAAAAAATAATTTAGATAAATAGACATAAACACATATTTTTACACAGAAATTTAGAAGTCTAACTATATACAGCATTGTAGCAGGACAGTCCTGTGACATTTTTTTTCTTGTGTCTTTTTTTTCATTTATTACCATTAATTTAAAAGAGAAAAGAAAAAAATTTTACTTGAGAGACAGTATGATAATAATTGATATGTCATGACAAGAAGTATGTATATAGAAGACCAGAATGACAGGCATTCCAAGCGTGAACTTTCTATTACACATTGCTATAATCAGTGCAATTGTTTGGTTCACAGGGTACCAGCATACATAGATAGTTAGGTTGAGAATCCTACCAATTAACTGCTAGTTTCAAAACTTGCTGATGTTTCTCAGGATCATTGCTCTTGCCCATCTTGTGCATATAAATGTATGGTTTTGCCCCTGTCTTTTTTTCCCAGCTTTTCTCCTTGCCCTCTCATTGTCCAATCCTCAAGTTCTTGCTTTCCTTTTAATTGTGTTATACCTTTCTATTTGTATTGCTTCTTTTTAGTTCTTATACTAGGGAGACTATATGATAGTTACACATGTGAGTCTGGTTTATTTTGCTTATAAGTGTATCCTCAAGTGGCATCCACTCAAATATGAAGGCTTCAAGCTTATAGCTGAGTAATACTCCATCGTATAGAAATACCACATCTTTTTCAACCATTCCTTGGAATCTTGGTTGTTTCCAAGATTTTGCTATCACAAATTGTGCTGCTATAAACATAGGCACACATATATCACTATGATATGACGTTTTCAGTTCCTCTGGGAAAATTCCCAATAGGAGGATAGCTGGCTTGAATGGGATTTCCAGTTCTAGTTTTTAAGTAGTCTCCACACTGATTTCTATAATGGTTACATGAGTCTATATTCCTTCCAGTAGTCGAGAAGGGTTCCTTTTTCTCCACACCTTTTAAATTGTTAAAAACTGAAAGCTTTCACTCTTAAATTAGGAACAAATTAAAGATTCGTACTATCACTCCTCCTATTCAACATAGTTCTGGAAACATTTGCCAATCACATTGACAATAGGAATTAAGTTAGAAAAGAAAAATAATTAAATTATAATTATTTGCAGATGACATGATATTCTAAATGGAAGGCCCCAAGCACTCCACCAAAAGATTTCTAAATTTGTTATCAAAATTAAGCACTATAACTGGGCTCAAAGTTAACATTTGGACACGACAGCATTCCTATACACAAACAACAGAGTCACAGAGGAAAAATTAAGGAAAGCACACCTTTCACAATAGCATTAAAAAAATCAAACAACTAGGAATCAATCTAACAAAAGAAGTAAACTGAAGAAGATCTCAGAAAATAGAAACATATCCCTTGTCCTTGGATAGAAAGGACCAACATAGTGAAAATGGCCATACTTCCAAAATTCTTATTCAGATCTAATGCAATCCCAATCAAAAGATCATTAACATACCTCACACAATTAGAGAAAGAAATCCTAAAATTTATTTGGAACCAAAAGAGACCTGGAATAGAAAATATATTGAGACCCTACTCTAGGATTCCCAATATCTTGCTCAGGGTTATGATGACAGACTAAAACAAAGACAAGATATATATTTTAGTTACAAGGGACACCAGTATGATCAGAGCCCAATAAAGACTAAAATCACAAGGCATACTGTAATTGGGCTTTATTAGGCGCAGTTTGATTTGTTGGTGTGCTAGTGGGCTGCAGGAAATGATAGGGGTTAACTGCTGATGTGGTCAAGATTCAAGAATTTAGGAACAGTGCAATTTTGGAAAAGTACACGAAACCAAATCATGGTTAATTAGTAACCTAATTGTCTGTTAACTGTTATTACTGATCTAGAAGGAAATTGGACAAGGCAAAATCCTCAGCTGCCTTGTTGTCTTGCTTTGAACTGCCAGAAATTCACCTACCACTTTCTAATTATAAGTTATGTAGGCCTAGGATTGACTATCTAGTTATTTGCCATTTTCTTATATTAATTACTTCCCATTCTTTACCACATTAGCCTGGGCCACAGAAGTTTCTCCCTTTAGTTTTTGTGATTTCAGCAGTTGAAGCATTGTGATTTGTGGTTGGATAGGTCTAGGCATTGTTAGGTTTGTTTGCTTCACTGTAGCAGACTGGGAATAGAAATAAAATACAACAACATAATCAATACAGTGTAGAATATAAAAAGGGTCTGGTGGCAACAAACTTCAGTATGAGTTTCGGATGTCTGTTATCCATGAATGCACATTCTGTGTTGGCTCCCACAATGGAATTTTGTGAACTGTTAATACAACACATCTTCCCTATTTTGTTAATCACATTTGGCCATCAACTTTCCTGTTTGGATTTCTTTTTATAGAACTTAAACCCTAGATGTGCCTATCATTGGACTATTATCAATAAAGTTTTGCACTTATTTGATGAAGTGTATTATTTTCTTTAATTACATTAAAAAAATTAGAGCAAATACCAAGATCTATTTTTTTTTATTTTAAAGAGAGAAACAACATAAATGATACAGTGGGATTTCAAAACAAGATGATAGGAAATTAACAATGTTTTTTATATTGCATGTTGTTATCTTGAAAATAGTTACTCAGATTATAAGATAAAGGCATGCAAAACTGATCAAATAATATAAGTATTGACTTCTTTTAAAGGATTAATAGAAATTAGTAATGCGATTATCTTAATTATGCTTATGGGTTTAGTTGTATTCACACTTTTGCTTATTAAAGTTTTCCTTATTAAGTTGAATTTTAAGTCATACATGGGTTTTTTAAAGGTGTTTTTTGAATGTATCTTTGGTTGTACTTTGTGTGTGTGTTGAGTGCCCATCCTTGTTTAACTGTCTGTAATATTTATAACTAATTTAGTTGTCTATAATATTTTTTCCTCTGAATAGCTATCCATAACTGAAGTTAGGGGAGACCTAGAATAGTTTTAACTGCTTTGAGCTGAGAACTTCAGTTGTGCTTCTTGCAGTTAGGAGCTGTCTCTGGAGAGCTAATATAATGGATCTCAGATAGAAGTCTTGTATTTTAGCAGTTAGGAACTCTTTCTATGTAGTCAATCTCATTGATCTTGGAAGAACAAATCTAGAACATTTATTGTAGGTTTTACCTGTATGATCACTTTGATTCTGGTACTCTCTTGGCAAGAATAAACCAGTTTTTGAGAATTAGAGCATGTATAATCAAAGCATAGACACTGGAATGGAAAAGCATGTTGGGGAAACAGCCAAGTCTAGAAACTTTTTAAGGGGACTGAAACAATAATTATAACCCACTGGCTCTTAGACCGCTCTAATTCTGGAGTCTGATATTTTGTCATATGCTTCCCTGATTTTAGTTGATGTTAGCTAAAGAAATTAAGGATTTTTTGTTGTAATTTTAGAGATTTTTACTTATGTTTTAATGACCTATAATAGTGTTCAGCTACAGTTTAGCTAGAAGCTGCCAGGATGTGTCAATAAGCAGAGGCCCTTTTAAATATCTAGCAGGTCAGTTAAGTCTACTCAGTCATTATTTTGGAACCATGTATAGTGATTTTCACCTCTTGAATGTCAGCTATCAGGATGAGTCACAATCTTTGATTATCCAATCATATTCTATGAAAGCATGGGAGACTTTTCTCTTGAGTGACCCTCCTTTGACACACTCACTATATACACTATGTTATTTTTTATGTATTTGGTACAGGGTCTCACTGTGCAGCTCAGACTCATAATTGTCCTCCTGTTTTCGACCTCCCCAGTGCTGGGCATACAGGTGTGTGCCACCACACTCAGTCTCGGTGGCCAGGTCAGTGAGCCAGGGGCCTGGATCAGCACAGCATGTGTGCTGGCGATTGAACCACAGTCCCTGCACTTGCCTAAGCAGGTGCTTATTCCACTGATCTATCTTGCCAGCACTTTCACTATGTTTGTGTCCTCTAGAGTCCAAAATTATCCTTGTTCACAAACTTCTGTGACCCACCAGAGTTTTAGGATGTGGCAGAAAATTTCCTCATCCTGGGTTATTGTTAACCTCAGAGGACTTGGGCTAAAATACTTGCTGTCATCTTAGTCAAGTTATTCTTCTAGTTTCGTCCATTAAACTTTAGTTGTTCAACACCCATAAGAGAAGGTTAGTGATATTAGTATTTTAGTGGGTTTAATTAGTATAATTTTATATAAATAATAAGCATCTTGCAATAAAAAAGCATGGTAGAGCATTGTTACTTCTTATCAACCATGGCTCTCCTAGTAGTTGAATTCTTATGGAAAGTTAATAGAATGAAGTTATATAGTTTTACAAATAGAACTTGAGTCAAAAGCCACAAATAATTTTTAGCATGACAATTATGATGACCTTATTTTGTGTATCATATTTAAATGTCACATTAGCATAGAGGGATGCATATATCACATCCATCACATAAGTTTTTATTTTAGTTATTTATTTATTTTTCATCACATAAGTTTTTAAAAGGCTATTATTTGTTAAGTCATGTAGATTTGACATATAGTTCTTAACGTAAGTAGCTTGAACACTAGAAAAAGGCAGATATTTGAGTCTAAAAAAGAAGCTTACCACCATAATCAATTAAATTTTACATCCTAGAAGACATATATCTGAAAGGCATGAATACATTTAATACATTATGAGATTAACAAGAATTTCAGTCAGAGGTATGAAAACCTTTGTTTCTTAAACTAGTTTTGTATCGAGAACAATTTTAATAACTTACCTTAAAATTTTACCTGTAAAAGAATTAACCTTTTTATGATGAAAAATGTAAACATATCACAACAGCATATTTAACATTTATTAGGGTGCCATTCATAGGCTCTAGAGATTATTGCAGCCTCCATTAATACAGTAGGACAGGAGAAGTATTTCCAGGCATCTGCTTCCTTATTCATTGAGAAGTCCTGTTTAAGTTCTCAGGCATAGTTCTCTATTTAATTATCTTAACAAATTTTGATAACATATAAGAATCAGATCATAATACTTAAATCATTGTTTTAAACAAAGCCTCTCAAATTATTGTACACAGATAACAATATGCAGTACATTTACAAACAAATTCTAACAAACTGGAAACCTAGAGAGAAGCATAACTTAATTTCAATTATATTTCTTTATAAGCCAATTTTAATTTCAGACAAATGTTTTAAAACTGAAAAAAATGCAAAAGGAAGCATAAATGTTTGAGCTGAAATAAAACACTTCTTTACAAATTAGACAGATAGAAAAATAAATATTTATAAAACAATTTATAAAATGAAAGTACCCTCAGATGTATTTGGATAAGCTGAATTATAATAAAATTTTATAATTTTTGTAATTATAAATAGAAGTTTTTGTAGCTCAATTAAGAGATTTCATATAATGAAAATTAGAAAGAATAAATACCTTTTACCTATGGTCAATCTTTTTGTATTTTATTTTATCTTAAGGTTACTGGCAACTTCATTTACCTTCTTCTTTAGTTTTCACTCAGTCTTCTTTACATATTTTTTTACTTTTTCTTTTAACAGTACTCTAAAGAAACTATAAAAATTTAGGTAATTCAGAAACTAACAAAAAAACTCTGATCAACAAAGGCAAGAATGGAGGTATAATAATCCTTGAATTTAAATCCTACCACAAAGGCATTGTGGTAGAAGTATCATTGTATTTGGCAAGATAAAAATATGAGCACAGGGCCCGCGGTATAGCTCAGCGGACTAAGCGCTTGCTTAGGTAAGCGCAGGGACCAGTGTTCGATCCTTGGTTCCCCAAGCCGCGCCGGCCCCGCCTTCGGGTGCGCTGAGCCGGCGATGCAATCCGGGCGTGGTGGCGCGCGCCTGTAATCCCAGCACATGGGAGGCAAAAAGCAGGAAGATCACTATGAATGTGGGCTGCATG
>PVKA01040257.1:0-18916 GCA_004027165.1 Ctenomys sociabilis | reverse complement strand
TATTTTTAGTTCTTCTATATCTCTTTGACTGTGTTTCATGTGTTCTATTTCTTTTCTGTATTGCTCATTCAAGGAATCCATCATATTTCTGATCTCCTCAATTTTTTTATCCATGTCTTCTTTAGAGGTAGTTATTAATTCTTTTTCTGCTGTGTTTCTTCCCAGTTGGATTTCCTCTGTATATTTCTGGACTTGTTTCGGTATTTCAGATCCTATGACTTCAAAAAGTTCTTTTTTGATTTCAGAACTTATTTCTACTTTGAGTTCCTCATGATCTTTCTGTTGTTGTTTCTTTGCTTCAGATGCTGTTAATTCATATATATCAGTTGGAATAGTGTTCTCTGCACTTGTTCTGGGTGAGCATCGTTTTTCCACCGAATGTTTCTGGAACTCATTCTTTGTTTCAGATTCTATGTATTCAAATATTTCTTTTTTAAATTGGGGAATTACTTCTTGTTTTATTTCCTCTATAGCTTTCTGCTGTTGTTCCTTTGCTGCTGTATCTGTTACTTCATTCGTTGCAGCTGAGCTAGTGTCCTCTGCCCTTCCTGATGGACTCGATGTCTGGGATTGCATTTTTCCCCTTCTCTTTGTCATTTTGTATAGCACTGATCTTTGACTTTAGTGTAGAGCTTTGGTGCAGCTATAAACTTAGCTTGTTATGAGATTCGGGTGCCAGTCTATTAAGTTTGAGATTTTCCAGGTATGCCTATCCTGGGTCTAGCTGTTGTGTTCAGTTCCTTTTTTGCTGCAGCTCCTTTGGTTCCCCTATGTTGGTTCCCGGGGTCAGCCCTCCTGTGTTAGGCAGGGCGTTCCCCAGGTGGGTGGGCCTGGGCTTTGGTGAGTTTTCTGGGCTCACAAAAGGATAGTGGATGATCTTATTCATTGAGTAGGCTGTACTGAGCCAGCCAGCTTGTGCTGGGTCCGGGTCTACAGGCCGTAACCCAAGAAGGCTACGAAAGGTCCCTCTGGTGCAGTGGGCCTGGAGCCCTCACTCACAGGCCAGGCTGTGCTGGGTTTTGTTCCGTAGCGTGGGACCATGGATTGCTGAGATATGTCCCTCCGGTGTGGCAGGCTTGGAGTTCTCACTCCAGGCCGACCTGCACTGGGTCTGGGGCTGTGGGGTGGGACCAGTAATCACCTGGAAATGTTTCTCTGGAACAGTGTGCCTGGAGCTGTCACCAGGCCTCGGGAGGTGACGGGCAGCTTAATCCCTGGGAAATGTATCTCAGGCACGACGGGCCTGAGGTTCTATACTCACTGACCTTTGATGCCCAGAGAATCGGGGAAATTCCCACTCAATCAGTGGGCTTTAGGTCAGGGGATCCGGGGAGGTGTTGGTGAGTGGGTCCTGAGGTTTCAGGCCAGTCACTGGCTTGGAGGGGTTGGGGACAGGAATCCACGTAGCGCGCGTGGGAAGAAGCCAAAGGCTCTCCCTCAGACTCACCACACTCTTACTGATCTGGGAAGCCTGGTGAGTCCTGTAAATTCGCTCTCACTGGGCGAGCTTGGCACGGGAACCAGGAGGCCGCTGGAGTCAGCCACTGTCTCAGGCTGGTCTCTGGCTGGGCGGGCCCGGGCGGGATGGAGCAGGATCGGGAACCCTTAATTTAGTTGTAGAAATAGGACTCAAAAATATTACAAAACATGGCATGTAGGAAACAACAGGAATATACACCAAGTAAATTGTGAAAGAGAAAAATTTCTATCAATTCAGCTTCAAACCTTGAATGCAAACTACTTTGTTTTACAAAACACAAAAAATAATAGTTTTTCGTTTCAAAAAAATACATTTCTCAGGCTTAAGCAACTTATAAGTACAGATAAAAGTTAAAATTTCCTGCATATAAACAGCTTTCCATTTACTTAGCTCAGCATATCCTTGCCTTTGGCAAGAGTGATACTTCGGGCGAGATAATTCTTTGCTGATGGGACATCATTCCAACCTTAGCAACATCCTTCATGCTGCAAAAGGTATCCTTAGAACCACTCCGAGTCATGACCAAAAAAGAAAATATCCTGTCATTGATAAAATGTCAAAAAAGGGATGGAGAAGAAAAGTTATCCCTGGGAGAGAACCAGTACTTTAACCAGCAAGAAGTGAAATAAGCTCCGTTCTCAGGGACAGACAAGCAATCATGCAATTCAAAGCTTTATACAATACTAATTTCCTCCTTAATACCTATAATTTGTGTTTGCACAGTACCTTCTTTTCAATCCCTTTAATCACTCTCTCACACCCAAACCTCATACTGTCCTTTGAATAATAGTGCTTCTGTAATCTACTTCATAGGGGAAGTGTTCATCTTACACACTGCTGCTTCAATTTTGCTAACTCTTTATTCACAGCAGAAAGGAAAATTCCACCTTTTTTCCTTATAGAATAGTCGTATATCACTTTAAGTCACTCAAACATTGTGCCAGATAAAGATACTTAGAAATCCTTACTTCAAATTCCTTTCCACAGGGTAAAAAATACACTGGAATTATGACTGATTTTCACCAGTTTGCTCCTGGTTTTGTGTCTACATGAACTCACTTGACTTTGTTTAGAAGCCTTAGCAAACTATTCTGTAATATAGATTTGAAGTAAATTCCCAAGTTACTATATATACTACAATATTTATTATGTGTCTCCTATGTCATTAGACCTCTTAATATTAAAGCAGTGTTAATTCCAGAAACAACACAGAATTGCATAACTAACAATGCACCTATAGAGGAAAGGATCAAATCATTTACCAACTGACAGGTCACAGATCCTGAACAATTTAAACAAATGCGTGACAAACATCAATTGAAGCCTGATGCAGATGAACAGTAGAGCTAATCTGTGCAAACCGACCAATTAGCAGCCAGTTCTCAGAGAGGACTGTAAAAATAATTTCAGGATTTCACATTAATCTCTGTTCATTTTCACCCATCTATTCTGTCCAAATTATTTTAGACTCTTGATCATTATCTAGTGTAAAGTACATAAAGTATCCCTTGTTAGTACACCTGGGTTGTGATGGTTGGTTGGTTGCTTCAAACTGAGAAGTCTAGTTAGTAGAAACTTAGGTAAACATCCTCATCAATTTCTGTGCTAGGGTGTGAAAGGCTCACCCTAGAAATCAGCTCTTGGTTTCCAGTTCCAGTTCTTCAGCTTCCTGAGCAGATCCATGGACTCAATCTCAGAAGGTGCTGGAGTGAGGTCCGGAGCTTCTACTGGATCTCTTTGTCTGTGGTATACAGACTCCATTCACATTCTTACTCATCTGACTGCAGGTGGCCACTGTGAGCCAATCTTGCAGATTCTTATACATTTTTCTGTATTTTTCCTTAGTGTTTCTCTTTAGAGGAAAACACTGGCTGATACATAGGTATAAAAGCTTATTTTACTTTGCTGAAAATGAGAAATACAAAAGGAACCTAAGTGAATTGCTGTAATTTTTATTAATTAACATCCTATCTCATCTCCCTTAGCCTCATAGACATGAGGCGTTCTGCTTTGCTAACTTTAAACTAGGATAAAAGGTACTGTGTATTTTTCTGAATGATTTTCCCAAAGTCTACTGTCACACAGGGCTTTTTGGCAATGTTGATACTATTTTTAATTTGATTATGTTTATTATGAAGGGCGACAGTTTTTTGTCAGTCTGAGCTGTTCGTGATCATATTTACTTCACAGCTATATTTCTTACTTTAAGTCAGTTTATAGTGGTGTAAAATTTGAACAAATTGTATGTCAGGTCTTTTTCACAACATTGATCAACATATTTTTATAGACAAATTACGAAACCATCTGCTTGAACAGCACAAATAATGAATTAACAATTAAATACAGAAATTTATATGCTAAGCATTTTATTTGGTAATCTATAATACTTCAAAACTTTTCATTAGACTTCATCTCCTTTTCAAAACAAGTTCAAGGATTTTATAAAATGACAATAAGACATATTGAAAAACTAGGAATGTATAAATGGAACAGAAGATCACAGAGCTAAAATTAAAAAGCATGAATATAGATTTGCTAATTTGGAGACCCCTAAGGCTACAAAAAATAATTTCAGAGTTAGATTATTTCTCACTGTTTTCCTTTTGCTCAATTTAGTGTCTTTATCTTGAAATGATAAATCAATAATAGCTGTAGAAAAATGAGAGAAATAGTTTCTCATTTATGGGATGTTCATAGTATATCTAGTTCTTATTTTAAAAAATTTCCTGCTTTAAGTTTTGATACTAAAAGAAAGAAGTCACTACAAATTTATTTAGATAAAATATTTTGGAAAAAAATGTATGAGAATAAATTAATCATATGTGAAGTATAGGTTCATAAAATATTAATAAATACCATTAATGATTTCGTAATATCAAATATTATAAATTCTACCATCTTGATTAAAATAATAGAAATAATAAAGTTAAGATAATTATTCTCTATAGAAGAGATTATTAAGCAATTTAAAACAATTTCAGAAATCTAATAGGATACAGAATTTTGAAAACCTTCAGAGAAATCAAATCAAGCCCATTTTATTGTCTTACTAAAATAAAATCTTTATTTTTTTCATTTTTAGAATTTAAGCTTAGTCCATAAATAACAACTTTTTCTAGTTTTGTGCACTGAAGAAGCACCATGAAAATACATACTTTCGTGACATCTATTTTATGTTCTTCAAGTCCAGAGACGTGCTGTGTGTGTGTGGTGGGGGGACCTTGTGTGCATGCACGCATACACGCATACTGCTCCCTGGAAATTCTGATGCATCAGACTTGAACTCAGAGCTCTGGAATGTGCAGTTTTCTTTTTTACTTATGTATTTGGGACACAGTCTACAGGGTCTTCAGGGTCTACAGGGTCTCACTGCGTAGACCAGACTCATAATTATTCTCCTGTTTACAGCCTCCCAAGCACTGGGACTATAGGCACATGCCACCACACCCAGTCTCAATTGCTGTTTCAGTGTGTCTCAGGGGTGGGGCCAGCATGTGCATCTTTAAAAACCACTGTAGTATCATAGTAATCATCCTCCACTGGTGACCTGACCACTGCTTTTATCTCTCAAGTTCATATCTTTTTTTCTTGCAGAACCGGGGTTTGAACACATGCCCTTGCACTTGCCAGGGAAGTGCTTATTCTACTGAGCCATCTCCCTAGCCCCTTCAATTCATATCTTAATTGTGAAAGCAGCACACTATTCAATGATGAATATTCAATATTGAAATTAGAAGCTAGAGAAGAAAACTGAGTTTATCCTGGGCCTGTATTCCTGTTCTGACCAATTCAGAAAATGTGGCTAAGACAGAGGCTTCAATTGTGGAAACACGTTAAGAAATACAGAATACTTTTCATTTTAGGCTTGATGATGAGACCTTATTTCTACAGACTGAAAAGGACTAAAGTGTAATTTTCAATAAAGTCATCTCAACTCAACACAAATTGTTGAGATAAACGCTCTTCTCCAACAGCTGGATTTTGATGGCCTTATTAGAAACTCTGTGGGAAAGACCTTTCCGTGGCTAGATCTATAGCTGGTTTCCAATGAAAACTAATGCAGTAAATAGACCAATATGAAGTTGGATTATAAAACTTCAGTTCGTACTAAATTTTCCAAGAACATATGTGTGAGTTCAGGTGTGCACCACAGGGAATAAATGTCAGAGTGTTTCTTATGAAAAAGATGGAAAATTAATAAAAGTAATTGTTTTTTTCTTCTCTGACAGCATTACTTTTAACAAAAGTAGGAAATGTTACTTCATGATGCCTTGTTCTTTGTCTTTTTGTCTAAAGATTAAAGAAATTAAAAGAGACATATTGATATTCTAAACATAATATTCAAGTTATGGCTAACTTATACCCCTCAGCAGCATAACTTGTCTTCGAGGTTTCAAGTCAGAAGATACCCTGATTGCAAACCACATTTCCTCCTGACCCAAACTGTACTCCCACCACAAGCTTAAAATCTGCTGTCTTGCCTCTTGGAGATGACTGAAGTCTGTATACTTCAGACACTGACATGGTGCTGTTCTGGTCATGCTAATAAATCTTTCTGTTTCAGTGTTCATCTCAAGCTCTTGAATTTATGCAACATTTGGTACTGAAACCAGAGAGGTCTTAGTAAGCTGACTGAGCCATAAGACCACCCTGGCCATTGTCACCCTTCCATAAAACACCACACATTCTTTCTGATTGAGGAAGCCACCTACTAGTCTCCAGTGGCTATGTAAGTCTTCTCCAGAGGAACTTGCTGTTTTCTTCCATCCATCTGTCCTAAAATCCTAGCTTTCCATATTGGTTCTTTGCAGCATGGGGAACTATACCTTGGCCTGGCCCTTCTAGGGCACGGGAGGCTGGTTTCCTGCTAGTGTCCTCCGTTAACCTCAGAGCATTCAGACACCTGTGTCTTGCTCTTCCATTTATCTTGGTACACCACACACTGCACAATGGGTCATTCCAATTTGGCTCCCTTGTTTCCCTTTTTTATTTGTTCTGTTTCCTTAAAACCATAAAATTCTCCTATCAGGGATGAGGAAACATAAAAAAAAAAAAAAAAAAAAAAAAAAAAAAAAAAAAAAAAAAAAAAAAAAAAAAAAAAAAAACTTACTTTCTTATGTAAAATGACCTAACAGATAATAACCAGTAACCTAAATACAGGACCTTTGACTTCCAAATTCTTCCAGGCTGAACAGATTTACCCAGGCCAAAATGGCAAGTGATCCGCAGCTCTGTAGCTCTGTATGTACAGCTTTTGTTTTACCCTCTCAGTCAGATTTCTCTCAAACCTGTCTTTCCAAGTCTCCTCTTTCACAGTCACATTAGGCTGCAGTTGAATTTTGGCCTTGAACCTGAATTCAATCACACTGACCTGAACCCCCACTGTCCTGTGCGCCTCAGCCATTGGCACATTATTCTTAGCCTCTGCTGTCAGAGCTTGCCCCAGTTCTTTACCATCTTTCCTCTGCCTACGACTCACTCTCAGACATAAACCAGAACTTCAGCTGACCTTTCTCCTTCCCCTCCAGTAGCTGGCAGGGGCAGAGGGCATTATCCTTATTCCTGTTTCTTCCCAAATTAAAAATACAGGTTTTGGCCCGTCTCAGGCATGCTCAGCCTCCAGTCATTCCCTCTCCAGCTAACTCCCTTTTAGCTTCTATCCCCTCCATATGCCTGTATTCTTTTTGTCTTCTGATGCCTGTTAGTGTAACTCTATATTATTAAAAAATATTGTAAGAAACCTCTGTTGCGATTCACCTGAATATGTGCTATAGAACTCTCGTGTGTCTGCCTAATAATCTATGTTTAAAATAATCAACCTTATTTACAGAGAACCACCAGCAAGATTACCTCCATGACTGAAAAAGCATCTGTCTGGAATTATTCACTTGAGTTGTTTCCCTGATGGGTGACTCCCTGGGATATTTTTCCCCAGGGTCCTTAGCTCTCAGTATTAGGAGAAAATATTATTTGTTAGTAAACAAGCCAACTTAAAATCTAATCTGGGGGTCACAGAGTCCATGGGTTCCCCCAACTCATGGAAGCAATGACACAGACTAAATTGCAAACCACAGCCTGTGCCTACTAAATACACGAATTAAACTAAACTAAAACAAAATATAATTGCCAAAAAAGAAAGATAACTTAAAGATCTAAATTGCCATACTAAGTTGAAGCTGGAATTTACATCCAAGTTAGTATAGATAGTAAGTCAAACTATAAAGCTAAACATTAGATAAAAAGGGCTCTGCTCACACACAGACCACACTGGGTCTACTACATACCAAGCTACCTCTGCTCTCTGTGCCAAGAGAAAATAGCCTTTTGGAGCACATATGACAGAATGACAAGGATCCATTAGGAAAGTGATGAGTAAATAGACTTTAAATTCTGTGGGTTTTTTGTGCAATATTTTTTGTCTGATCAATGCACCCAAAACATTTTTTATTAGCAGTTTTAAGATGATTCATGAACATCTACCCTTTTGTTAGTTTCTGTGTCTACTAATAATTTTGGATTGAAGTTCAGAGTCTTCAAAGGTTGTCATCCCTAGCAAAAGGATAGCATCTTTGGTTTTCTTTTACTTCTTTATATGTAGTTTTTTTCACACAGGGTGTCACTATACGATCTATGATGGCCTTCCCTCAGCCTTTAATTCACCATATAATTCACACTGGCTTCAAAGTTACAGTGATCCTCCTGCCTCAGTCTCCCAAATTTTGGGATTATAGTCATGCACTGCTATCCCAGGCCTTCTGTTTCCTGCCTTCTGCTGGTACTAAGGTGATTTGTCATTCAAGTTTGTTGAAAAGTGTCTTAGCCAGCTCTCGTGAAAATGTAACATCTGTGAGTGAACTCACAGATAGAAAGGTTCTGAGAACTTTACAATCCAAGCAGATACTAGGCTTGTATAGAAAGAAACCAGGAGGTAGTACGGAGAAGGAAATATGAATAAAGATATAAATATTAAGATGGATTTTTTGGTATGAGAGGATTATAGGTGACAAAATGATGCACTGGCAAGATGGAAAAGGAGAAAAAAATAGTGCCAAATGAGGAGATCCACTTATGTCAAAGGTTTGCAGACAATGAGGCCTATAAAAGGAAACATGTTTTGCTATTACAATTAAAAATTTGATTAGACCTAAGAACAACTCCTTGTAAACTTCTTCATTGCTCAGTTGTAGCCCAAAGGGGCTGCGTCACTAACTGCAGATCTTCAGTTGTGTCTCCTCCAGGGTGTGGGGCCAGTGATCACCAACAACTGGAAAAAGCATCCTGGAAACTAGGAGCAGCAGAGAACAGCAATGAATCCACAATGTCTCCAGAATACAATATTAAAATTGTGAAACCAGTCAAAATCACCCTGAAGTCATCTTTGTCTACCCTATTAGAAGATGAATAAAGGCTACAGCTTGTAAGGAATAGTTCTTTAAACACTGGGTTGTGACTATTGCAGAGGAGATTATTTGTGCTTGGCTTTCAGACTTTTCTCAATAAAAATGGCTGCTGCTGATTATACTTGAATGGTTCTCTTCGGTTCAGATTTACACAACTGTGTTCTGTAGTTTATTTCTTCCTGAATTCAATCAATCAATGACTAAACCTTCTATAAAATCTACTTGGATCTCATCATCCAAGTTCAATCTCAACTCTGAGATCAAAGTCACTGCACCTCTGATTACCAGCAGTATTGAAAATTTTCTCACTTGACTCAAAGCAGTTTCAGATGTGACAACTTTGTACTTCGTAATAACTTTGGGAACAAAAGGTTAACATTTTAGCACCTGGGATAACATACCTCTGCCCAGCACCTGTTGACTAATCACAAAAGAGTAGTCTCATGAGAACTAAAAAGCATGCAAGGAAAAAGTAAATCAAAGTGTATCCTTCCCTATGCCAAGCTGTAGGAGCAAAGATTGCCCAAAGGTCTCTGCAAATGGGAGCAACCATTCCAAACAGAAGATCGACTCCAACCTAACCTTTACCAATTGGTCTGGATATTCTGTCAACAACTGTCTAGGCCCCACATCTAACCTTCCCCCAACTTCTATCACCAAAAGTGAACACAGGGTTTATCTAAAGATAAAAGTTTAGCCAATTTCTTTCCCTTTGGATATGGGCGTAACGGGTCTGGTTTCACCAAAATAGGTGTAACTCCTCGTCCTCTCTTCCACCTCTGATACAGGAGTTGGCAGCTTCATCTCCAAATTGCTCTGCACAAAGCCTCTGACTTGCACCTGGAAAACAAGCATCATACGTTCCTTCTTAACTGTCCCAACTTTTCCCACCCCATTAATGGGAAAGATATGCTTTCAAATCACAGCTACAGCCATTATTTTCTAGAGCTGTCCGAACTTAGGTCCTCTTCTTAGACTCCCTTAACACAGGTTGCACAAACTTAACTTTGTTTTCTCTTCTAGAAAATCCATGTAGGACACTGAATACCTCTTGGTTGTTGCTTATATTGCAATGAAGGCTCACCTCAAAGATTATACCTTCTTCCCCCAGGAGACGCACAATGTCCCCTTAACCCAGAAGCTATGGGAGATGCCAACCAAGGATCCCCTAACTTCTCTCCGCAAGTTCTTAAATCTCCCAGTTCTTCTTACAGTTCTCCTATCCCAGCTACAGAAGAACCAGATGGAACCTGTTACCTAGTTGAGAACTTACACGCTATCAGTAATACCTCTCCATCCATCACCCCCTAGTGCCTTATCCAGAGCATATTATTTCCTTGGTACTGGCAGAAACATCTCATTTTACATTTTTTTACTTCAATGATATTTTAAAAAAGTTATCCCTTGTTATTATTTTCCTAAAGCAATGTTACCTTTACCTGGACTTATTCTGGCAAGAAAAACTTACAGGAACTCACTAAAACTATTCTGCCTCAGGGATCATGCAACATTCCACACATTATTAGACAAGCAATAGCCAGAAATTTCATGAGTAAATCTTGATTCTTAAATTGTAAATTCTAAACCGTAGCTCTCTTATTCAATACAGATAGCCCTTCTCTGAATCTATACCTAATAGACAGGGTTTAATTACTTTCCTTGCAGCAAGGGAACACTGGCTGTATCCAGATACATGGTAGTCCTTTCAAACTAAGGTCCTCTTAGATTTACATCACAGCAATTTGTAAAGTAGTCACACATGACCTCAAACCTCTCATCTCTCCAGTCCCCTTTACTGCAATCAAAATCTGATCTCCATTTTGGAGACTCAACAACTAACTTTGGAGTGGATCAAAATTTCAGTTTCATAGATAAATCTCTCTATGAGACCAGCTCAGGAACCCCAGTCACTCCTAAATTTCCCTCACCTCTCTACCTTCTGCTTTCAACCAACTCAAATTAGTTCCTGCTTCTACACCAGCAACTGATCTCTCAATACTCAATAAGTTTTTCCACCTTTATATAAATGTCAAAAAGACATACACGTGTGCATTTTAATTCAACTTCTTGATGCAAAATACCTCCCGTTCCTTTACAGGGAAGGTGCAGAATGTTTGGGGTGAATATGGCAGTGGTGAGCACATGTAAGGTGTGTAAAAGGCTCCAGGCTGATTCTAGTCCAGCATCTAATAGTCTATAACCCTCCTTCCATACAGTTTTTAATAATTCAGAAATGCATGCGCCACACCTTAAATGGATCACTTTCCTACCCATTGCCCTTCTTCACACCTGCACCCTGTACTCTCACTCCTCAATGCATTCAAACCAATGTGTAGCCATCCCTTAGTCCTTGGCAACATGCCCCTCAGTGCATTCTTTTCTGGTAACTACTGCCCATTTTTTTCTTTTTAATTTGGCAACTTCAGTAAAACTTTACAGTAAAAAAAAAAAGAAAAACTAATGAAAATCCTATTCTCTTATTGATACTGCCAGAAGACAGGGTTTGTCTCAAAACTCAAATTCAGATCCTTACAGAGAAAAAGTAGGGATCTTACATGCAATTCTCACCACACCAGCAGTTATGAAATTTTCATTTGTTCCCTTAAAAATCCATTTTTCCAGACTAAAATTTATTTCATAAAAAGAAAACTAACTCCACACATTCCTCAAGGTGCAAATTTTGACAGTTGAGTTCTACATACCTCCATCTCACAATCATCGTCCTCTCCCACAATACCAATCAACACCCAAACCAACAAAACATGAACAACTCATGACCAGTCTCCTGGTATTCTATTACCTTATTCCACTCCTCATCAGAGAGTTTTCACTACACATTTCATAGGTTTTTCTCCCAATAGCCTCTTAGCCTGAGTAGAGATCACCCTATGCCACTGGATGTCAATTCATCCACTGCAAAATGCCTGTGATCTATATGATCTTCACATGTCTTCTCTTCTTTTTCTGCTCAAGAAACTCTTAAAAAATGTGGAGCACACTGGTGAGCTGACAGGTGTTGAGGCATATGCAGCATCATAAAGAGCTATTGCAAGAGAAGAAAAACAAGAGGTCAACTGTGCCCTACAAGGCAGGAAAAAAAAATGTGCTACCAGTGTAAGCAATACTTTTCCATGGAACATGAAGTTGTCATGTGTGAAGACTGCCTTGCATGTGACAGTTGAAGCAAAGCTTATTTCTTTAGTAGACTTTTGTTATGTTGACATTATAGTGCACAAGGTTCTTAATTTTAAGTTTTTAAACAAGTATGCAGATCATATGAAATGCTGATATCTGTTCTAAACACTCATTACATATTTGATTTGTTATTTTATTGATACCCTTTCCCTTGCTAAGTGCATATAGGAAGCTCCTGCAAACAAACAGGAAGAGAGGTGGTGTGCCCCGCCACGTAGGAAAACAAAGCTAAGCACGTTGTTGCCAGTGAGAGACGCGCACATGAAACATACAGTTGTCTTATGTGAAGACTGCCTTAAGTGTAAGAGGTGAAGCAAAGCTTGTTTTGTGGTTACATTCTGTCAATACTTTCACTGTTATTCAGAAAAACCTTGATGTTTATTTTAAATGTATGATACATAGTAAAAATGTAATGATGAATTTTATTGATATTTTATATCTTCTTAACCGCATAGTGCATAATATAGTAAGAACTTCCTGATAAAATAGTGAAACCACTCAGTTGTCAAGTACGTCCTACAAAGAGGCCAAGAAAACCAGGAACATGTCTTGTTAGTTCAAGTGCTATATGTGTGTTTGGTGCGTGCTCCTGTCATGTGTGCAGACTGGCTGGGGTATGATAATGAAACAAAGATATTTTGTGAAGTTATAATAATATTTTCATTGGGTTCGTATATGGATTATTAAGACTTAGTACATTAAGAAACAGTTGTTTAGGGCTGGTCAAATAGCTCAGCACAGGGGCCAGAGAGATGGCTCAGTAGAATAATAGCTTGCCTGGTAAACACAAGGGCCTCAGTTCAAACACCGGTTCCACCAAAAAAAAAGTTATAGATCATCAGATTATAATGCCTGCAAGCAGGCACAGAGGCACGGGATTCAGTCCTTCAGGGCACACTGAGCCAACAATTGAGACTAGGCATGGTGGTGCGCCTGTAATCCCAGCCCTTAGGAAGCTTATAAACAGGCAGATCACTGAGTCTGATCTAGTAGTGAGACCCTGAACACTCTGTAGATCCTTCCCTAAAATACAAAAAAAAGAAAAAAAGAAACAGTTGATGTTGAAAATTTTTATTCCTTTTAATTTTATGTTTTTATACTTTTATTTTTATTTTTTATTTTTTGGCAGAACTGGGGATTGAACTCAGGCCCTTGTGCTTGCCAGGGAAGCACTTATCCCACTGAGCCATCTCCCAAGCCCTTTTTTTCCTTTTCATAAACATTCAATAAAATTAAAAACTATAGTGATTATTTTTTCTGCTATGTATTCATTACTTAATATAATAAATGTTAAAATTAATAATGTATCAGTAGAAATATTCTAAACAATGAGTGTCTCTCTCACCAACCATGTTTATGTTCCTTGAAAACAAAATAAGCATAGTCCCATTAGAAGGGCCAAGACAGCTAGCCTATGAAAAATTAAAAAGACAAAGACAAAAAACAAGGACCTCCAGTTGGGCAATTAACCCATTACTGGCAAACTTATCTCTTTTTTTCTTTTGAGTTTTTCTTTTTTTTTTCTTTTTTAACACAGGGTCTCACCATGCAGCCCACATTCATAGTGATCCTCCTGCTTTCTGCCTCCCCAGGGCTGGGATTACAGGCACGCACCACACCCCCCGGACTCCATCACTGGCTCAGTGCACCTGAAGGCGGGGGCCGGCGGGCCGGCGCGGCAAGAGGAAGCAGGGATCGAACCCTGGCCGCTGCGCTTACCTAAGCAAGCACTTAGTCCGCTGAGCTATACCGCTGGCCCTGCAAACTTCTCTTTTACTTGATTCTTTAGCCTAAAGTAGCTGTCCATAAGGCGCCCGTTTATATTTTTACCCTCCACCAAAGGACAGAGAAAGGTGGCCTGGCTGGAAGAAATCCAAGGTTAAGATGAAAGACAAGCTAGGGAGCCAATCATCTTCCACGAGTGTACCCCGGGACAAAAAGAGCTGTGGACAAAAGACCCACTAGCAGTTTACTTTCAGATTCTCTCTACTCATCCAGAGTGGCTTTCTGTCATCTCTCTTTTCCTCCTTACCTATCTTCAAACGCATTGCTTGTTTCATTTTAAAAAGCTTTTTTAGCTCTTTAACTGACGCTAGGTTTAGGATCTCCAGGAACTACATATTTCAGCATTCACGCTCCAACATGTGCATGCTGCAGCTTGCTGTGCACCCCTGGGGGTACAGTGTGCCGTGGTGTACACACTCCCCGGGCATTACACTTATAAATCTTACTGCCTCCCTCAGTCATTTCCTGATCTTCTTCCTACCTAATAATTTTCAGTGAGGCATTGTGACAGGTACAAAGAGTTAAAAAAAGAGAAAAAATTTCTAGATATAGAAGGCTAGTAGAAATTAAAAGCTATGTACTTAATTTTGATAATTCACTGTTTAGATATATATAAAATTGAAGACACAAAAATGGTCTTGTTGATGTTCTATGTAAAAAAGTTTTTGTAGGAGATTTCACAAAATTTTCCTTGTATCATTGGAATAATGATTAGGGTTCAACCTGTATCAATCTGCTTTGCACAAGTTATTGTTTAAAATGGTGAAATCATCCAGAAGTACCCTCACAAATGCACTTAAATAATGCCAGACCATATGTTGGGCCACTCTGTGCCGTAGTCAAGTGGACATGTAAAAATAATCATCACAAGAATCTTCTGAACAAGAGCTACACTAGGAAAATATTTGCTTGCTGATACATAGCTTCAGTAAGATAAGCCTTGAGACCGCAAACATCCTAATCTATTCAGGAATTCATAAATACATGACAGTATTATTTAACATTGGGAAACAACTCAAATTTTCTAGGAGGAAATAGATGCTTAGAAGCATTGAAATGATGACTGTTTAATGGTAGAGGTGTTCTATTAATACATATTTAAACATGGTTTCAATGGTTTTCAGACAAGACAATGGTTTTCAGATTTGCTTGGTTATTTACCAGATTATTTATAAATAAAATATGGCCATGGGCTCCCTTGTGTTAAATAAATAAATGTATAGAGGCTCTTGTCAAAAAGGAAGGAAAAAGTGGGCATACAGATCCAGCCACGGAGGCTACCACGAATCTTATAGTTACTCTGGAATTTTATCTTTCACTAGAAAAACAACTAAAAATTGTGGGAAAATCAACGGAAATATCATGATGCCTAGACAGAAATGAAATCAGGAGGAATATATTTGAGATGCTAATTTAAAATACGTTAGCCACACTGAGCTGACAATTTTTAAAAGAAAGCAGTTTGAGTAAGAGGGATGTTGAGATGAGAGATATGATTTTAAATCCTGCTGACATTGCTCAATTAATATTGCCAGAAAATTCAAATGAAAGATAAAAATAGGAGAATAAATCTTACTTAATGTGGTAATAGAAAGAGAGACAGAGAGAGAGAGAGACAGAGAGAGAGAGAGACAGAGAGAGGGAGAGACCAGCAAAATACAGAAAGTGAGGAAGAAGATGATTGTGAAGTAAATTTCTGGCTGTGGAGACAGCTGGCAAAGTGCATACCTGGCAAGCACAAGCACCTAGGTTCGATCCAGGTACCACATCCCATAATAGAGCAGTCTAGTGAGACCCTGTCCCAAATAATAATAATGAAAGTTCTTTAACTGCAGTTGATAGTGGCTATAGAAAATAGTCTTTGTCAGTTGGATTATTTTATTCCATAGCACATTATTTTTGATAAAACTTTAATAAAATTGCTAACATTTTATCTTATTAATTAAAATCTTAATTATTTATTACTTGTGTATTAATTTATTTGGTACAGGGTCTTGCTATGCAGCTTGGACTTATAGTGATCCTTCCGTCTCAGCCTGCCCAGTGCTCTTTTACATATATATCTGACCATCCCCAGTTTAGGGCCACATGGCATCCCTGGGATTCAGGGCCAGTAGAACATACAGAAATGTGGGTCTAACTTGGGACCTTGAGCTTGTCAGGCAGGTGCTTAGACCACTGAGCTAACTCCCCAGTTCACTAACATTTTAAAAATACAAACATAAATACAAAATGATTTTTTGCTTAGGAAAAACAATGATATGGTTGAAAGCAATCCTACTTAGCAGATTACTCTATGAATGAGTTGTAACATTTCATCCCATGAAAACTTGGTTCTGGGAAATAGACAACAGATGAATGAAAATGAATGAAAGAAACTTGAAAACACAAGGGACAAAATAGGAATGGAATTATCATTTTGAGCTGTGCTACACAGGATTTTTACTGTCAGAAATATTTTTTCCTCTGTACTGCTGTTATAGGCAGAAATTAATGTATAATTAATGTATATTCAGAGAGGAATTGGGCTCTGAACGTAGACACCAGAAAATAGAGACATCAGAATTACTGCTGGAAGGGCCAGCCAGGTAGCTCAGTGGACTAAAGCTCCCGCTTAGGCAGAGTGAAGCAGCTGGGTTCAGTCACCAGTTTGCTAGGCTGGCCCCATCCCCGGAGCACACTGAGACAGCAGTTGAGACTGGGCATGGTGGCACGTGCCTGGAATCCCAGCGTTTGGGGGGCTGAGAACAGGAGAATCATTAATTGTCTGAGAATCACTAATTGTCTGATCTATGTAGCGAGACCCTATAGACCTAAATATATATGTGTGTGTGTGTGTGTGTGTGTGTGTGTGTGTGTGTGTGTGTGTGTGTGTATTGCTGGAGGTGCATTTGAGGAAGATCAGGCCTCGATAGAAATGTGATGGCCAGACTACATATCCGCCTAGAAGATTAGAAGATGTGCAGTGATTTGCAAAAAATTATGCTGTAATTAGGACCACTCACCCCAGAAAGTCCAAAGAGGTGCACACAGACTCGTCCATCGTGACGCACTTCTCCGTTGGGCGCATATTAGCTAAGCAGCTGTATGGCGATCCAGTAGGTTGGTTACGGTTTGGTCACACCCTGACTGCACTGTTACTTTACTATATAAATTCCCTGGCCAAGGCTATTGGTGGCAGCCCACTTTGAGGGTCCCTCCTGTAGACTCAGGTGCTCTCTCCCTCAAGGAGTCCTCTCAAATTTGTTCTTTGATTTCAGGGAACCAGAATTGGGCATGTCTGAATCGAACATGTTGGGAGTTATGTTTCTCTTTTATCAATTCTGTTGGAGAGTCAGAAGTGTTATTTGATAAAGAAAATAATACTTTAATGATACTATTATCTGGAAAAATTATGACAAGTATTTTAAAGAGTTTATTATTTTTAAATTTTGTATTGAGGATAATGTATACAGGGTCTTATGGCATAGATCAGTCTCAGGGTGATCCAACTGCTTACAGCCTCCCAAGTGCGAGATTATAGGCATGCACCACCACGTCCAGTCTCAATCACCATCTCAGCACGTCCTGGGGGTGGGGGTTGCACGGCAGGCCCAGGGATCGAACCTTGGCCCCTGAGTTAAAGATTATATTTAAAGTAACTTCTGAAGGAGTTGGTTATGTACTGTAGTACATAGCCAATTACTACGGATGTATCAAAAAATTAAAACTGGGAAATGATATGAGATTGGACGGTTGGATCAGATATGGCTGTTGAGATGGAATATGATGGGATATTCATCCAAAATACATATTTCAATACAGGGAACATTTTTTTTAGAAATAGCTGTGCATATGCCTCTGCCACTACACACACACACACACACACACACACACACACACACACTAATATGCACACATACTTCCATATACTCTTTTATACAGATTTATGCATGCACACAAATCTGTAACATTATATTTAAACAATGTGCATAACTTTATTGAAAAGTTTTAGATTTTTTTTACTTTTATTCATACATATTTGTTGTTTATAATGAGGGATTTGTACCTGTGCTTAGCATATCTCAGTCCTACCCTTCCATTGATTTTCTGACAGTTCACTGAGCTAGAGCAGAGAGAGGTCTGAAGATTTCAAGAGATATTGTAATTTTTTCTACACTGGTAATTACATGTATCAGTAATTTATGCACTAAAGCTTTAACTTATGTTATTATTAACTCTTTTATACATAGTTCTAAAACATAATGTCACCAGTTTTACGAAATGGGCTGAAACACATGGCTTATATGGTGTTGTGATTTAAGTTGGCAATTCCGACAATAGATTTAAAAACTTTCTAATGGTGAAATGGAAAAGCTTCATTTACATAGTTTCTCTGTTAGAGTTTTCTTCTCACTGTTGGAGATGATGCCAGACATTTTTTCCAAATGTAGTGCTCATGCCTCCTTCAATCATACTGAGTTTACAGAGCAAGGTGGCTTCGTGTCCCCCATCATTCTGTATCATCCACAGTGAATACTCAAACCTGTTTTTCCTACCACATTCTACTCTTATTAAAAATATCAGACCTAAGTGTTTTCTGTTTAATGTTCTTTTCAAAAACAAATTAACATATAGAAAATACAGAAGTGTTTGGGAACAATGTGGATTAATATTATCTAAACCAAAAAGGGAGATATAAATGAAGGACCATTTTGTAGTGAATAATATAGATAATATTTAATAATATTATTAAATAATGTTATATATAAATATTATAGATAAATAAAATGCACATATATAATATTTTATTGTATATAAATATATATATGTACATTTATATGAATATATACATATATACACATATATATCTATGTATACATCTTTATGTTAAAAGCAATATGCAATGTATTAATTATTGTAACTGTCTTATTAACCTATTTTGAAATTAGCTCATTGCTATTTAAAATTAATTAAAATAAATAAGTAAATATGGCCCCATAGACCTTGTCCCAGATATAAGTCCTTTCTAGCTCACTTTTTTTTTTTTTTTTTTTTTTTTTTTTTTTTTTTTTTT
>PVKA01040256.1:0-18897 GCA_004027165.1 Ctenomys sociabilis | reverse complement strand
TTGGAATGAGTATTATACTTGCCTCCAGAAATGATTTTGGGAGGACTTTTTCCTTTTCAACTTCGTGGAAGAGTTTGTGGAGTGTGGGGATTATATCTTCTATAAATTTCTTGTAGAATTCAGCTGTGAATCCATCAGGCCCTGCACTTTTCTTTGTCGGTAGGCTTTTTATTACGTTTCGGATTTCATTGGCTGTTATTGGCTTATTGAGAGTTTTAATATCTTCTTGATTCAGTTTTGGTAATTTGTAACTTTCGAGGAATCTGTCCATTTCTTCTGTCTTCTATTCTGTGAGCGTAAAGATTCTCGAAGTAACTATTAATAATCTTCTGAATTTCCAGTGGGTCTATGGTGATTTCACCCTTTTCATTCCTTATCGCTTGTACTTGAATTTTCTTTTGCCTCTTTTTGATGAGGTTGGCAAGAAAGATGTTCTAGAGAGACCACAATGACCAAAACTCCACGAATGAAAATGGAAGGAACCCATTAAACAAGGCAAAGAATTAAACACAGAATTAAAAGGAGTAACAACAGCAGGTAAATATCATGACAATCATAAGTCAACAAGTTTCAATTATAACCATCAATGTAAATGGACTCAATTCACCAATTAAAAGAAATAGACTTTCAAAGTGGAATAGAAAAAAAAAAAAAAAACAATATACTGTATACAAAAAACACACTTACCTCAAAAAGGCATTCATAGGCTTAAAGTCAAAGGATGGAAAACAATACCACATGCCCCAGCTCGTCAGAAAAAAGCAGGAGTAGCAATTCTGTTCTCACACAGTCTCACCTTCAAACCAAGAATGGTCAAAGGACACAAAGAAGTCCACTATATATTGGTTAGGGGAGAAATTCAAGAGAAAGGGGTAACACTCATAAATATCTATGCACCAATCATAGGAGCACCTAAGTATGTAAGACAAATTGTAATAGACATGAAAAAACTAATACCAAACACCACAGTTTTAACGGGAGACTTTAACACTCCCTTATCTCAAAAAGACAGATAAAAAAATAAAAAATAAATAAAATTTAAAAAAAAAGATAGATCAACCAGACAAAAAATTAGCAAGAGGAAGTAGCAGAACTGAACCAGAGCTTGGAACAAATGGACCTGGTGGACATATGCAGAGTGTACCACCCAACCACAGCTGAATACACACTTTTTTTGGCAGCACATAGGGTCATTTTCCAAAATAGACCACATACTACTGCACAGGTCATGCTTAAGTATATGCAAGAAAAGAAAATATCCCATGCATATTATCTGACCATGGTGTAATGAAACTGGAAATAAACAACAAAAAATCAGGAAAAACAGCTAAATTCATGGAAATTAAACAACATCCTAATCAGCAATCAATGAGTTACAGAAGAAATAAAACAAAAAATTCAATATCTAAAATTCAATGAAAATTCATCTACAACTTCTGGGAATTAATGGGGTGCGATGAAAGCAGTTCTTAAAGGGGAAATCATAGCCATGAACTCACACATCAGGAAAACAGAACGGGAAAAAATAAACACCCTAATGTTGCACGGCCGACATGCAGAAAATAAAGAGTATACAAAACTAAGACTACAAAGATGGCAAGAAACCATAAAGATCAGAGCAGATATTAATTCAATTGAGATGAAGAAGACAGTTCAAAGGATCCACAAATCGAAAAGCTGGTTCTTTGAAAGACTAAATAAAGTTGATAAGTCTCTAGGCGAAACCATCAAAAAGAGGAAAGAAAAAAATTCAAAAGCAAGCAATAAAGAATGAAAAGGGTGAAATCACCACAGACCCAGGGGAAAGTCAGAAAATTATCAATAGTTACTTCAAGAATCTTTATGCGCACAGAACAGAAGACACAGAAGAAATGGACATATTCCTTGAAAGGTACAAATTACCAAAACTAAATCAAGAACATATAACAACTCTCAGTAAGCCATCGAAATACAAAATGTAATAGAAAGCCTACCGACAAAGAAAAGTCCAGGTCCTGATGGATTCACAGCTGAATTCTACAAGAAATTTATAGAAGTAATAATCCCTACACTCCTCAAACTCTTCAATGAAATTGAAAAGGAAGCAGTCCTCCCAAAATCATTTCAGGAAGCAAGTATTAGACTTATTACAAAAACAAGGAAAGACACAAATAAAAAGGAGAACTACAGGCCAATCTCCCTCATGAACGTAGACCCAAAAATACTCACTAAAATCCTAGCAAATAGAATACAGGAAATCATCAAGAAGATCATACACCATGACCAGGTAGGATTCATCCTGGGGATGCAAGGAAGGTTCAATATTTGAAAATCTATAAATGTAATACACTATATTAATAGACTGAAATAGAAAAATGCATGATCTTCTCAATTTATGCAGAAAAAGCTTTTGACAAAGTCCATCCCTCATTCATGTTCAAAGTCCTACAGAAAATTGGAATAGATGGACTCATATCTCAACTTGATAAAAGAAATCTATCACAACCCAACAGCTATCGTATTGTTTCCCTAGCATAAGAAGTTAAAAGAGGAAATACAAATAGAAATGTACAACAACAACTAAAAAGAATTGAGTCAGTTAGGGCAATCTTAACAGCATATGCTGCAGGGTACTAAACAACTTCTTTTCAGGATGGTTAACAACCTAAGTTTGCAGATCAAATATTGGAGAAATGGAAGGGCTGCAAATTCACCCAACATTTTGTTCCTAGCCTTTCAAAGTCAGTGAAGACTCAGGACATAGGTGAACCTGTACTGTAACATCAAGAAACTCAGTTGTGACCCAAATTTTATGATCAAGGAAGCCACAATGGAGCCACAGAGAAAGGTGATTGGCGACCTATAATGTGTTTGGGGAGAGTCACATGGAGATGAAACACTGTCTCAGGCTCTCACAGAGAGCAAACTTGTCAAGCAATGGCCGTGACTCATCCACATGGACTACACAGACAGAGGATCTGCAGAGACAGGTGCAGGATTACAAGATAAACACTAAGGAGACTTGATTGACATCATCAGATACAAAAGCTACATTTTTGTTATATAGGTCTTGCTTTATCTCAGTCTTAACCATCCAGCAGAAAATTATAAAAGTGAGGTACATAATGTGGGGCTATAATAATAAATTGAGCTGTAAATGGCTACAGTCAACAACTGCTTCAGATAACTCACTATTATTGTGAACTGCTGGACTGTGTGTGATTTTGTTGCACCGAGTTCAGGCACCTATAATGGTTTAATGACAATGGAGTGCCCATCTTGGGCAGGTCTAGCCAAAAAATGGGGGATACAAAGTAAGAACCATGATGTGTTTGTATAAACAGTGCAGTTAGATAAATATGCAGTGCTTCTGCATAATTCTGAGAGGCAAGATTTGTACTGATAGTGGTTGGACAGGATATCATATCAGCTTCTAGTACTATGAACAACCACTAGGAAGATAACAAGGGAGAATATATTAATTATTGAAACTGTGCTATAATTCAGCTTTAAAAAATAGGATAAGCATACTGCTTCATTCTCTTCATTCATTAATTAGAGACATCTGCTATAATAGTGCCTGTAAGTAGAATATCATGTATGCACCTTGTACGATAATAAACCATTACGAAAGCAATTTGTAGTGTATTAATTATTGAATCTGTCCTGTTAATTTGATTTGAATCTGTCTCATTGCTATTTTTTCTTCAATGAAAAAATAAAAATAATAAAAGAAACTATTAAGATATTTAAAAAAAAGTAATACAATGGAATAAATTTAAGGAACTTGGGCTCCATGTTACCTGAAGGAAGCCCACATGATTTTTGAGTGTATGTACTCTTTCTTTTTCAAAGTCCTATATACTTCCTCTAGGCTTGCAGAGATTCCTAAAGAATTAAAGCAGAGGTATAAAACATTCTGAAAAGCACAAGACACAACCCAAGCCACGCATTGTAGCAAATATTAGTAATCCAAGCTACTTTCAAGGCTGAAGCAGAATGATCACAAGTTTGAGGCCATTCTAGACAAGTCAGTAATATCTTGTTCCCCTCAGAAAAAGGTTTGATGAAATACTTGCCTAGCATATGTAAGACCCTGGGTTAAATCCCCAGTATCATAAAAGAAAAAGAAAAAACTCAAGTGCAAAACATAAGTTTAATATGTTACCTTATTTTGCTAACACATATCTCATTATTGCTCCTGACAATTTTGGGGTTTCTTTATTATTATTCTTTGAGACATGATCTCACCATGCAACTCTGATTGGCCTTGAATTCATTACATAACCCAGGCTGGACTCAACTTCATCACAATTCTTCTGCCTCAGTCTGCTGCTGGCCAAAATCATAAGCCTGTACCACCGTGCCTGGCTTTTGCTTAAAGTTTTAAGAATTCAAAATGTAACTAAAGTAATGCAATTTAAATTCAAATTTTAACATGGCTTAAATACAAGTTAAGTATGTTTACAGCAGATAAAGGCTGTATCTCAAACCAAAAGTCAAGAGAGATAGAAATTCATCTCTTTTTTCAGTGTGTACAACATTTACACTTAGACATTGTATTCATTGATACAGTAGGTAAATCTATATTTAGAAATCATTGAGATATAGATTACTGGGCTAGATTGAGAGCTCTTTGCCTATTGATGCCAATGCTTTGTCTATAGGTCCCTAAAACAAAGTCAGATTATTAAATATCGCTGCATAGATATAGTTAGTAAAATTTAGCTACTCTATCTGAAAACTAAATTTCATACTTTTGTTTTTTTTAAAAAAAGTGTTTAAAAAATCTCCATGTGCTCCTAGTGATTATTTTCTCTCTTCAGTGAAGGATACATATTCTCAATTTATGTAAAGACTGTCTCAGGTGGATACTCTTTTGGGTTTTGACATGCAAACTAAAAGAACTGAAATCTAAGACTGCAATTCTAATACATTTTTCAGAACAGAATCAGGTTGTTACCATCCTCCCTGTTCTCTCCTTCCATCCTTCCAGTTGCTTATTGCTTTTGTTTTCCCCATTCTTTCCCTGCCTCTTCTATATCTCCTTCTAAACATATTGTGAGTTCTGTTCTTACTTTTGCTGAAAATGCCATGCAGAAATCAAAACATGGCACCAAACTTTACAGTTTTGTTAATTTCTGTACATATTAGCTGCACATATTCCAGCAAAGCCATCACTACTCCAACTTAATGCTGCATAGTTGAGTTATGTGGCCCACAGTGAAATCCCTGCATATTTCTTGCTGCATTTCACTTCCTCTGATTCAAGCCAACCATCAGCAACATTATCAGATCTCTGGCAATTCTTTTCTGCTATAAAGAAATACCAGCTGGTCATCCAGAAATCTCATAGGGTTTAAATTGTTGGTCAAAGCAAAAAGATAATCAAAATTGGGTGGACAAGAGGATCTGTGACCTGTGAATTACTGGACTGAAGATATTACTTTGAGAACAAAGAAAGGAAGGCATGCCTTTCCACAACGGAAAGCTCTTAGGCTTACTCCAGAGGGATCTCTAATGCCTCCCATAACCGTGAAGTTACTTTATAATCTCAGAACAATGAAATGTAGAAATATTGACAAAAGCTGGCCTAACGACTATAAATTTTCTACTAATGTCTGTGAGGTTTTTTTTTCTGTTAATTAGTTTATTTTCTATCAGAAAGAGGTTTTGGCCAGACATTGCCTCTTACACCTGTAATTTTAATTCTCAGAAGGCTGAGGCAGGAGGATTGCCACGAGTTTAAGGCCATCGTGGGATACACAGTGCATTCAAGTCTGGCCTGAACTACATAGCAAGATCCTGTCTCAAAAAAACGGTTTGGGCAGAATATCATTAGTGCCTCCAACTTTTAGTTATTCATTTTCTGATAGTGGAGTATTTGAGTGTTCTTCTATTAAGGAAAATGATTGGCTCCAAATAACATAAGCAAGTAGATAACTATTTTCATAGTAGACAGAGAAATGGAACATAATGAAGAGACTAGTTAAGGAGAAGAGGTCTTAGTGAAATCACAAAGACCTGGTTTCTGAAAGACTCTGAGACAGAAAGCCTTTTTGTTTGGTTAACAAAGCTTCTTCCCTAATTAATAAATTACTGAGTTACTCAGAAAAAGAAGAAAGACAGGTATAGTCTCTACACAAAAGCCTTTCTCTTGTACCCTCATTTCCCAATCAAAGTGCAAATAATATGATTACATCTTTTGTTTTGTGATTTATAAAACCAGAAGAAAGCAGAAGCATTGGAAATGATAACAAATTGAATAGAAATTGCCCAATTATTTAAATTGTACAGATGTCTCCTCTTTTTTGTGGTAAGAGGGAAACAATGCCTTAAGTTTGTAATAGTATAAGAATGGTTTATTAAAATGTTTGTCCTACTTACAAAGTAGGTACTGAATTTTTATGGATGAATTAGCTCTGTTTCTTAGACTGTTTTCTTCCAAACTATACATTCATTGAGTTTTCTCAATTGATTTAAAATGCAAAGCAGATCTCATGCCTTACACACTGTATATTATCTTAAACTTAAAACACAATATATCACAGAAGGCATTCCAGAGGGCAGATCGTTTTACGAATGGGAGAAACCCCTGTACATTTCAGTCTCTCTTTTAAAAAAAAAAGCTCCTAAATGTAGATGAAATTCTAGGAATATTTTTGTTGGATCTTTCTGGACACTAGCTTATGTTTTCAGCAACTACTTTTTAAATGGCTTGTTATTGTGTTCCAAAAAGTGTCACTTAGTAATAACAATTTAAAGCTAATTAAAAACTATAAACATAGATTTTGACAATATACTGTGATGAAATAGTCAGCTTTTGCTAGGATCATTAATTAACCTTGAAGATGTGATTCTGTAGAATTTTTTCAACTAAAAGTTTATAAATATAAGATAATCAGAGAAACAACTACTCTGTTCTAGGATGAGATTTAAAAAAAAATGATGTCTAAGGAAAAGTGACAAAACAAAATGATTACTTCACATTACAAGCATATGGAAGGCTAGGAATCATATGCATCCCGTATTGTACATTATGTAACAACTGGTATACAGACATGTTCAGGTTTGATGGATTTTTAATTGTCTAATTTTTATAAATCAAATGAGTTAGAAGTCACAGACTTCTGGCGTGAGAAAGTTCTTGCAATAGAATAGAAAAAGCATATACATTGAAATGGGAAACACATATCTTAAATTTTATTCCAGCCAGGCTTGATGGCTCACACCTGTAATCCCAGTAATAGGGAAGCTGAGGCAAGAGGATTGGCATGAGTTCAAGGCCAGCTTAGGCTACAAAGTAAGTTTACGTTCAGGCTGAACTACATAATGAGATCCTGTTGCAAACCACCTCACTCCCAAATCTCATATCTACTACTTTAAAATTTCAACCTTAAGCCACAAGCAACTCGCAGATGTTATGCTTTTATCTCTTCCCTTGTAAAATTTAGATACTGTTATTGTGAGGTTTAAGATATATTTATTTGAATCTATCTGTATATCTATACATCTATATATAGATATACATCTTTGTATATTTCATGGTATAATACATTAGTTTGTTATTTGCATATTATTATTTTAAGCAACAACATATTGAAGACAAAAATGGTTAATGTTTGCTGAATATTTGTTATACAATAAGTATAATGCCAAGGGGTTAATGAGCTTTATTTTACATATTTGCTTTCTAAAAATACATTATGAAATCAAAACATCAGGTAATTCAACTCATCAGGTAAATCTAGCCATAAGTTGTTTATTAAGACTTCACATATCAAGCAAATCAGGCTAATAGAAAGTAAGTGATTTCCTCAAATCGGCATAACTGGTGAATGTCAGTCATCTAAACTCGTTAGAATCGAACATATTAATCTGAATCCATTGTATAAATGTGACAAAATATTATTTAACCTCCAAAAATAGAAAACACTTGGGTAGGTGAAAACAGGAGAATCGCTAAGAGTCCAATCTGTGTAGCAAGAACCTATAGTCCCAGTACTAAATCATATTTTAAAAAGAAAATAATACTGCTATTTCAAACAACATTGATAAATCTGGGGTATATTATGCTAAGTAAAGTAAGCCAGTCACTAAAAGTGAAATACTGTGTGATCTCACTTATTTAAGGTATGCAAGGTAGCTATAATAGTTACATCCATACAAAAAGGAGTCCTGTGGTGGTTTTTAAGGGTTACAGACTGGGATAAGTGGATAATTATTCAGTGCATATAGAATCCCAGTTATGTAAAATCAGTAAATTCTAGATATTTTTTCCATACAACATAGTTCCTACAATTAACAATATTGTGAAGTGTACTTCAAATTTTGGATTTTTAACTTTTTTATTTTTTTCAAGAGAGTACAAATTAGAATTTAAACAGAAAAATTGAAAGTGTTATAGAATTTCACTTAACAAAGTAATATGAATTTTGCAATATTTGTTGCAATGTGTAGTTTTGTCTTCCAAATAGTTATTTATATTAGCAGATATATGCATGTAAAATTGGAAGAAAGAAAAAAGCAAGAAATGTTTTAGAAACTAAGAAGAGAAAAAGTACAATTGAAAAAAAGATATGAAACAAATTAAAACATTAATTTCTTTCCATAGACCAGAAGAAACAAACAGTGTCCAAACCATCTTGCTTACATACATAGATAAGTCTCTTTCCAACACACCCTTTCCTGTCCTCTCCTCAAAACGGTAACTCTTTCCTTTTTTTTTTTTTTTTTTTTTTTTTTTTTTTGAGACAGGGTCTTCCTATGTAGTTCAGGCTGGCCTTAAACTCACTTTGTAGCTCAGGCTGGTCTCGAACTCACAACAATCCTCCTGCCTCAGCCTCCCGAGTGCTGGGATTACAGGTGTGCGCCACCACGCCCGGCATACTCTTTCCTTTTAAATAAGTTCATTCCCTTTTACCAGTGCCTACTGTACCCTAAAGACTCCATTTTTCTCTTTCACTTTCTCATATTAAAGAGACAATACTATATTTGCACATGTAAGTCTGATTTATTTCACTTAAGGGTATGTTCTCTAGGGCCAGCCAGATACCTCAGCAGACTAAAGTGCCTGCGTAGGCAGGCACAGGGACTGGGGCTCCATATCCAGCACGCCATTCCATCCCTGGCCCCGGGGTGCTCAGCAATAGTGATTGAGAATGGGCATGGTGGTGCAAGCCTGTAATCTCAGCCCCTGCGAAGCTGCAAACAGGGGGATCACTATGAGTACAATCCATTGTGAGACACAGTAGACCCTGTACTAAATATATAAAAAAAACTTACAATAATCATCTAAAGAAGAAAAATTATATGAACAGGTCAACAGAGGTAGAAAAAGCATTTGATAAAATTTAATACCATTCTAATTGGTATCCAATACCAAAATCTCTCAGCAAAGTAGAAATAGAGAAACACTTCCTCAACTAAAGAGCACTTACAAAAAGAAATTGTAAATAATAATATACTTAATGGTTACAGACTGGGTACTTTTCCCTGTATTCTGTAACAAGGCAAGTGTGTCCTTCCTCATCACACTGATTCAACAGTTTTAACTGATACAATAAGATATGAAAAGAAAAGTAAGTTAGAAAGGGCAAAATGAAACTCCATTCCAGATATGATTGTTAGCATACAATTTCCCAAATACTCAACAGAAATTTCTTGGAAATAATAAGTGAATATAGCAGGGCTGCAATTCACAAAAGTCAATTGATCTCCCATTTACTAGCAATGAAGAAAAGGAATCTGGAGCCCCAGAGACTGGCCAGAGACAGCGCGGCCAACTCTGCCATCCTCCTCCATCCAGCCCACCCTTGCCCAGCCCCAGAGACCTCCCGAGACAGAGCGACCCACGGCCTGAAACAGTGGCTGACTCCAGCGGCCTCCTGGATCCCACCCCAAGCTCACCGAACAAATGGGAATATGCACGACTCACCAGGCTTCCCAGATCAGTGAGAGTGTGGTGAGTCTGAGGGAGAGACATTGGCTCCTTCCGACGCGCGTTACCCAATCCCTGCCCCCAAGCCCTTCAAGTCAGTGACTGGCCTGAAACCACAGGACCCACTCACCAACACCTCCCTGGATCCATTTCTTAAAGCCTGCAGAGTGAGTGGGAATTTACCTGACTCTCTGAGCATCAATGTTCAGGGAGTATAAAACTCCAGGCCCATCGTGCCTGAGAGACATTTCCCAAGGATTCCCTGCCCGCCCAACCCCTGTGCCCCTGTGAGAGCTCCAGGCACATTGTGCCAGAGAAACATTTCCAGGTGATTACCTGGCCCACCCCACAGGCCAAGACCCAGTGCAGGCAGGCCTAGAGTGAGAACTCCAAGCCTGCCACACCGGAGGGACATTTCTCAGCAATCCTCTGTCCCACACCATGGAAAAAAACCCAGCACAGCCTGGACTGTGAGTGAGGGCTCCAGGCCTGCTTCACCGGAGGAGCCTTTCCCAGCCTTCTCAGGTTATGGCCTGTAGACGCGAACCCAGCACAGGCTGGCCGACCCAGAACAGCCTACCCAGTGAATAAGATCATCCACTATCCTTTTGTGAGCCCAGAAGACCCAAGAAAGAACAGGCCAGCCTACATGGGGAATGACCTGACTGACACAGGAGGGCTGACCCCGGGAACCAACAGAGGGGGACAAAAGAAGCTGCAGCAAAAAAGGAACTGAACACAACAGCTAGATCCAGAATAGGCATATCTGGAAAATCTCAAACTTATAGACTGGCACCCGAATCTCATAACAAGCCAAAGTTAGAGCTGCACCAAAGCATTACACCAAAGGTCAAAGATCAGTGCTATACAAAATGACAAAGAGAAGGGGGAAAATGCAATCCAAGACTACAACTCCATCAGGAAGGTCAGAGGACACTACCTCAGCTGCAATTAATACACTAACAGATACAGCGGCAAAGGAACAACAGCAGAAAGGTATAGAGGAAATAAAACGAGCACTAATTCCTCAAATTAGAAAAGAAATATCTGAATACATAGTATCTGAAATAAAGAACGAATTCCACAAACATTGTGTGGAAAAACGATGCTCACCCAGAACAAGTGCAGAGAGCACTATTCCAGCTGATATATATGAATTAACAGCATCTGAAGCAAAGAAACAACAGCAGAAAGATCATGAGGAACTCAAAGCAGAAATAAGTCCAGAAATGAAAAAGAACGTTTAGAAGTCATAGGATCTGAAATACAGAAACAAGTCCAGAAATATATAGAGTAAATCCAACTTGGAAGAAACACAGCATAAAAAGAATTAATAACTACCTCTAAAGAAGACATTGATAAAAAAAAAAAATTGAGAAGATCAGAAATATGATGGATTCCTTGAATGAGCAATACAGAAAAGAAACAGAACACATGAAACACAGTCAATGGGAACTAGAAGAAGTAAAAATATCAAGCACGAGTATACAAAACCATCGGAGTGAAAGGGAAGACAGAATTTCAGATCTTGAAGATGCCAGAGCAGCTAGTGAAAAGGTGAGAAAGGATCTCTTAAAAACGAGGAGAATGCAGGAAAAAATTATCCACCACCGGAAAGATGATGCCAGGATGAACAATGTGAGAATAATTGGTATCAACAAGAATGAAGGAGTCAATACAAATGACATAAAAAGAATTTGGGGAGAAATAATTGCAGAAAACATCCCAAATATGAGGAAACAATCCAACATTCAGGTCACCGAAGCATACAGAACACCAAATAACCTCAACCCAAGTAGAAACACACGGAGACATATAATAGTTAAGATCCCAGAAATCCAACACAAAAATAATATACTGAAAGCAGCTAGAGAGAAGAAGGAGCTCTCATTCAAAGGAAAACACATCAGAATTACAGCGGACTTCCCTACACAAACAATGAAGGCAAGGAGAGCATGGAGCAGAGTTCTTCAAGTCCTACACGAAAACAAATTCCAGCCCAGACTACGATACCCTGCAAAGCTCTCTTTCAAGTTTGATGGAGAAGTGAAATACTTCCATGAAAAAGAAGAAATAAAGAATTTCATGATGACGAAGCCATCCCTTCACAGGCTGCTGAAAGAGGTTCTAGAGAGAGACCACAACGACCAGAATTCCATGAATGAGAATGGAAGGAACCAACTAAACAAGACAGTCAATTAAACACAGGTCACAAAGAAGAGAACAATACCAGGTAAATATCATGACAAACGTAAGTCAGCACATTTCAATTATAACCATCAATATAAACGGACTCAATTCCAAATTAAGAGAAGAAAACTGGAACAGTGGATTAGGAAATAAAATCTAACAATATGCTTTATACAAGAAACACACTTAACTCAAAAGGACATTCGTAGGTTCAAAGTCAAAGGATGGAAAACAATACTACATGCCCCAGCAACTCAGCAAAAAGCAGGAGTAGCAATTCTCTTCTCAGACAGACTCAACTTCAAACAAAGAATGATCAAACGACACAAAGAAGGCCACTATACGTGGGTCAGGGGAAAAATTAAAGAGCAAGAAGTAACACTCATAAATATCTATGCACCAAACACAGGAGCACCCAACTATGTAAGACAAATCTTAAGGGACATGAAAAACTTCATGTCTAAGAACACAATCTAAACAGGAGATCTTAACACACATGTATCTCAAACAGATAGCTCAACCAGACAAAAAATTAGGAAGGAAGTAGCAGAACTGAACAAGAGCTTGGAAAAAATTGACCTAGTGAACATCTACAGAGTGTTCCACCCAACCACAGCTGAATACACATTTTTTGCAGCTGCACACATGTCATTTTCCAAAATAGAACACATTCTAGTCCAGAGGTCATGCCTAAGTATATGCAAGAAAATACAAATTATTCCATGCATACTATCTGACCACAATGCAATGAAATTGGAAATAAATGACAAAAGAAACCAGAAAACCCCACTAGATTCATGGAAATTAAACAACACCCTATTCAGCAATCAATGGGTTGCAGAAGAAATTCAACAAGAAATTCAACAATATCTACAATTCAATAAAAATTCAAGTACAACTGACCGGAATTAATGGGATGCAATGAAAGCAGTTCTTAGAGAGAAAATAATAGCTATGATCTCACACATTAGGAAAACAGAAAGGGAACAAATTAGCACCTTAATGTTGCACCTCCAACAACTAGAGAAAGAAGAGCAAACAAAACCCAGAGCACAAAGCCGGGAAGAAATCATAAAGATTAGAGCAGAAATTAACTCAATTGAGATGAAAAAAACAGGTCAAAGAATCCACAAAGGAAAAAGTTGGTTCTTTGAAAAACTAAACAAACTTGATAAGCCTTTTGCCACCCTCATCAAAAAGAGACAAAAGAAAATTCAAGTACAAGTGATAAGGAATGAAAAGGATGAAATCACCACAGACCCAGTGGAAATTCAGAAGATTATCAATAGTAACTTCGAGAATTTTGACACTCACAGAATAGAAGACACAGAAGAAATGGACATATTCTTTGAAAGGCATAAATTACCAAAACTGAATCAAGAAGATATAACAACTCTCAAGAAACCGATAACAGCCAACAAAATACGAAACCTAATGAAAAGGCTACCAATAAATAAAACTCCAGGGCCTGATGGATTCACAGCTGAATTCTACAAGTAATTTATAGAAGACATAATCTAAACACTCCACAAAATCTTCCATGAAGTTGAAAAGGAAAAAGTACTCCCAAAATCATTTCTGGAGGCAAGTATAATACTCATTCCAAAACCAGGTAAAGACACAACCAAAACGAAGAACTACAGGCCAATCTCCCTCATGAACATAGATGCAAAAATACTCAACAGAATCCTGGCAAATAGAATACAGCAAATCATCAAGAAGATCATACAACATGACCAGGTAGGATTCATCCCAGGGATGCAAGGATGGTTCAATATTCGAAAAGCTATAAATGTAATACACTATATTAATAGACTGAAATCTAAAAACCACATGATCATCTCAATCGATGCAGAGAAAGTCTTTGACAAAGTCCAACACTCACTCATGTTCAAGGTCCTACATAAAATTGGAATAGATGGACTCCATCTGAACTTGCTAAAAGCCATCTATGACAACCCAAAAGCTCATATAGTCCTAAATGGGGAAAAACTTAAATCTTTTACTCTTAAATCAGGTACAAGACAAGGATGTCCTCTATCACCCCTCCTATTCAATATAGTCTTGGAATCCTTAGCAACAGCCAATACAAAAGAGGGAGAAATAAAGGGAATAAGAATAGGTAAAGAAATTTGGGGAGAAATAATTGCGGACAACCTCCCAAATATGAGGAAACAATCCAACATTCACGTCACCGAAGCACACACAACACCAAATAACTTCAACCCAAGTAGAAACACACTGAGATATATAATAGTTGAGATCGCAGAAATCCAACACAAAAATAATATAGTGAAAGCTGGGAGAGAGAAGAAGGAGCTCACATTCAAAGGAAAACCCATCAGAATTACAGCCAACTTCGCTACACAATCATTGAAGGCAAGGAGAGCATGGAGCAGAGTTCTTCAAGTCCTACACGAAAAAAAATTCCAGCCCAGACTACTGTACCCTGCAAAACTCTCTTTCAAGTTTTATGGAGAAGTGAAATACTTCCATGACAAAGAACAACTAAAGAATTTCATGATGACAAAGCCATCCGTTCACAGGCTGCTGAAAGAGGTTCTAGAGAGAGACCACAATGACCAGAACTCCATGCAAGAGAATGGAAGGAACCCACTAAACAGGACAGTCAATTAAACACAGGTTACAAAGGAGTAAACAATACCAGCTACATATCATGAAAAACATAAGTCAGTACATTTCAATTATAACCATCAATGTAAACGGACTCAATTCTCCAATTAAGAGAAATAGACTGGCACAGTGGATTAGGAAACAAAATCCAGCAATATGCTGTATACAAGAAACACACTTAACACAAAAGGACATTCATACGCTCAAAGTCAAAGGATGGAAAACAATACTACATGCCCCAGCAACTCAGCAAAAAGCAGGAGTAGCAATTCTCTTCTCAGACAGTCTGAACTTCAAACCAAGAATGATCAAACGACACAAAGAAGGTCACTATATATTGGTCAGGGGAAAAATTCAAGAGCAAGAAGTAACACTCATAAATATCTATGCACCAAACACAAGAGCACCCAACTATGTAAGACAAATCTTAAGGGACATGAAAAACTTAATGTCTAAGAACACAATCTAAACAGGAGATCTTAACACAACCTTATCTCAAAAAGATAGGTCAACCAGACAAAAAATTAGCAAGGAAGTAGCAGAACTGAACCAGAGCTTGGAACAAATGGATCTGGTGGACATATACAGAGTTTTCCACCCAACCAAAGCTGAATACACAATTTTTTTCAGCTACACATGGGTCATTTTCCAAAATAGACCACATACTACTCCAGAGGTCATGCCTAAGTATATGCAAGAAAATACAAATTATTCCATGCATACTATCTGACCACAATGCAATGAAATTGGAAATAAATGGCAAAAGAAACCAGAAAACCCCACTAGAATCATGGAAACTAAACAACACCCTACTCAGCAATCAATGGGTCATAGAGGAAATTCAGCAAGAAATTCAACAATATCTACAATTCAATGAAAATTCAAGTACAACTTACCGGAATTTATGGGATGCGATGAAAGCAGTTCTTAGAGGGAAAACAATAGCTATGAACTCACACATTAGGAAAACGGAAAGGGAACAAATTAGCACCTTAATGTTGCACCTCCGACAACTAGAAAAATAAGAGCAAACAAAACCCAGAGCGCAAAGATGGGAAGAAATCATAATGATTATAGCAGAAATTAGCTTAATTGAGATGAAACCCACAAATCAAAAAGTTGGTTCTTTGAAAAACTAAATAAAGTTGATAAGCCTCTTGCCAACCTCATTAAAAAGAGGCAAAAGAAAATTCAAGTACAAGCAATAAGGAATGAAAAGTGTGAAATCATCACAGACCCAGTGGAAATTCAGATGATAATCAATAGTTACTTCGAGAATCTTTATGCTCACAGGATAGAAGACACAGAAGAAATGGACAGATTCCTTGAAAGGTTCAAATTACCAAAATTGAATCAAGAAGATATTGCAACTCTCAATAAGCCGATAACAGCCAACGAAATACGAAACATAATAAAAAGCCTACCGACAAAGAAAAGTGCAGGGCCTGATGGATTCACAGCTGAATTCTACAAGAAATTTATAGAAGATATAATCCCCACACTCCACAAACTCTTCCATGAAGTTGAAATGGAAAAAGTCCTCCCAAAATCATTTCTGGAGGCAAGTATAATACTCATTCCAAAACCAGGTAAAGACACAACCAAAAAGGAGAACTACAGGCCAATCTCCCTCATGAATTTAGATACAAAAATACTCAACAAAATCCTGGCTATTGAATAAAGCAAATCATCAAGATGATCATACATCATGACCAGGTAGGATTCATCCCAAGGATGCAAGGATGGTTCAATATTCGAAAATCTATAAATGGAATGCACTATATTAATAGACTGAAATCTAAAAACCACATGATCATCTCAATTGATGCAGAGAAAGCCTTTGACAAAGTCCAACACTCATTCATGTTCAAGGTCCTACAGAAAATTGGAATAGATGGACTCTATCTTAACTTTGACAACCCAAAAGCTCATATAATCCTCAATGGGGAAAAACTGAAATCTTTTACTCTTAAATCAGGTACAAGACAAGGATGTCCTCTGTCACCCCTCCTATTCAACATAGTGTTGGAATCCTTAGCAACAGCCATTAGAAAAGAGGGAGAAATAAAGGGAATAGAAAAGGAAAAGAAGAAGTTAAATTATCACTATTTGCAGACGACATGACACTTTACTTGGAAGACCCCAAAAATTCTACCAAGAAACTACTAGAACTGATACGGAAATTCAGTAGCATAGCAGGATACAAAATCAATACTCAAAAGTCAATAGCATTACTCTACACACATAACATCACACTGAAAGGGAAACAATAGAAACAAGACCTTTTACAATAGCACCATGGAAAATGAAATACCTTGGGATTCACCTAACCAAGGAAGTCAAAGATCTTTTCACAGAAAGTTACAACACCCTAAGAAAAGAGTTTATGGAGGATATCAGAAAATGGAAAGATATTCCATGCTCCTGGATAGGAAGAACCAACATCATGAAGATGGCCATACTCCCAAAATTGCTGTACAGATTTAATTCAATCCCTATCAAACTGTCACCAACATACCTCCCAGATATAGAGAAATCAATCCTAAAATTTATTTGGAACCACAAACGACCTAGAATAGCAAAGGCAACCTGGGCCAATCAAGACAAGGCAGGAGGCATCACAATTCCTGATTTGAAATTATACTACAAAGCCACTGTAATAAAATCAACATGGTATTGGCAACAAAATAGACCTGAGGATCAGTGGAATAGATAAGAAGACCCAGTGGCATCTACGAAAACACTCAGCCATCTTATCTTCGACCAAGGGGCTACACAAGCTCACTGGAAGAAAGCCTGTTTAGCAAATGGTGCTGGAAAACATGGCTTTCTACATGCCGAAAACTACAACTTGACCCAGCTCTATCACCATGCACTAAGTTAAAGTCAAAATGGTTTAAAGATCTAAACGTGAAAACAGAAACACTCAATGTCCTGGAAGAGAAAGTAGGAAGAACTCTTGAAGACATAGGGGTAGGTAAACAGTTCATGAACAAACATATATTCACACTGGAAGCACTTGAAAGAAGCAACAACTGGGATCAACATTTCTTAAGGAGCTTCTGCATGTCAAAAGAAATTGTGAACAGAGTGCAAAGACCACCCACAAATTTTGAAAAAATCCTAACTAATAAGCAATCAGACAAAGGACTGTTGTCTAGAATGTATGAAGTACTAAGATATAACAGGGCCCTCAAGTTTAAAGACCCAATTAAGAAATGGACATCTGAGATGAATACACACTTCTCAGAAGATGAAATTAAAGAAGTAAATAAATATATGAAAAAATACTCCACATCGCTAGCCATTCATGAAATGCAAATAAGAACAACACTGAGATACCATCTCACTACAGAAAGAGTGGCTATCATAAGGAAATCATCCAACAACAAATGTTGGAGAGGTTGTGGGGAAAAGGGAACACTTTCCACTGCTGATGGGAATGTAGACTGGTACAACCATTGTGGAGGTCAGTGTGGAGACTCCTCAAAAGAGTAGGACTAGAAATCCCATTCAAGCCGGCTGTCCCCCTACTTTTAATTTTCCCAAAGGATCTGGAAACATTGTATCATAGTGATATATGTGTACCTATGTTTATAGCAGCGCCATGTGTGATAGCAAAATCTTGGAAACAAACAAGATGTACATGACATGAGGAATGGTTGAAAAAGGTGTGGTATTTCTATATAATGGAGCATTACTCAGCTATTAAGAATGATAAGTTTGAAGCATTTATACTGAAGTGGATGCCACTTGAACATATACTCATAAGTGAAATAAACCAGACACACATGTGTAAATATCGTATAGTCTCCCTAGTATAACAAGCAAAAAGCAGAAATACAAAAGGAAACGTACAACAAGTAAAATAAATTGAGTCAGATAAGGTAAAGTTAATGGCATATGCTGCAGGATACTAATCAGCTGTTCTTCTGGATGGTTAACAACCTAATATCACAAGTCAGAGTTGGAGAAATAGAAGAGCCACAAGGCCAGCCAACATTTTGGCCCTAGCCTTTCAAGGTCAGTGAAGACTCAGGACATAGGAGAACCTGTATTGCAACATCATGAAACTCAGGTGAGCTCCAAATTTTCTGAACAAGGAGATTATGGAGCCACAGAGGAAAGAGATTGAAGTTCTATAGTGTTCCTGG
>PVKA01040255.1:0-18898 GCA_004027165.1 Ctenomys sociabilis | reverse complement strand
TTTTTTTTTTTTTTTTTCCAAGCTGTGGAAGGTTTTATTAATGAAAAATTCTGCTTGGTTTATTTTTCACCAGTCTGTTCTGGCATACTTCTAATGATATCAGAATCACCTGGATCAATGATTGCCTGTGTGCATACTCTGTAGTATTTTCCACATGCTGTGCCCAGTTCAATATTATTGCCGCTGTAGTGGTGGACACCAGTTTTGGCCAACATGGCATAGTACTCCATCTCAGATTTCCTCAAGGCTGGGCAGTTGTTGGCAAGGATGACCAATTTTGCTTTGCCCTGTCTGATCATCTTCAGCATCTGCTTGTACCCCAGCACATATTTTCCACTTTTCATAACAAGTTGGAGCCTAGAGTTGATGGACTCCAGAGATTTTTTCATCTTCTTTGCAGCCACCATCTTCCTGCCTTAGGTGCGGACGGCCCTCAACCAGGAGCAGCAGTCAAGATGGCCGAGGAGTAAGAAAGGAGGGAGTTCCCACAATGCAGAGCGCTTCACGACAGCCTCACTTCCCTTTTAATTGTGTTATACCTTTCTATTTGTATTTCTATTTTTGAGTTCTTATAGAAAGAAGACTATATGATATTTACACATATGGGTCTTGTTTATTTCATTTATGAATATATCTTCAAGTGGCATCCTCTTAAATATGAAGGCATCGAGCTTATCATTCTTTATAGCTGATTAATACTCCATTGTATAAAAATGCCATATCTTTTTCATCCACTCCTCAGGTGATGGGGATTTTGATTTATTGAATCCGTCCTGTGAAGGTGTCTTAAAACTGTTTCATTGATATTTGTACTTCAATAAAATAAAATTAAAAAAAAAGATTAGAGCAGAAATTTATTCAACCAAGATAAAGAAAACAATATAAAGAATTAATGAATCAAAAAGCTGGTTATTTGAAAGATTAAATAAAATCGACAAGCCCCTAGCTAAACTCATCAAAAAGAGGGAAGAAAAAAACTTCAAATTCAAGAAATAAGGAATAAAAATGACCACAGACCCTGTGGAAATTCAGGTGTTCATCACTAGCTCTTTTTAAGATCTTTACTCTCAAAGAATTGAAGACATAGAAGAGATGGACAGATTCTTAGAAAGTTAAAAATTACAAAAACTGAATCAAGAAGATATAAGAACTCTCAATAACCCACTAATGGACAATAAAATTCAAAATGTAATTAAAAATACTACCAATAAAGAAAAGTCTCAGTCCTGATTGATTCACAGATGAATTTTCCAAGATATTTACAGAAGACATAATCCCAATACTCCTCAAACTCCTCACTGAAACTGAAAAGGAAACAATTCTTCCAAAATCATTCCTGTAGGCAAGTATTATACTGATACCAAAACGAGGGAAAGATGCAAACAAAAAACAGAACTAAAGGCCAACCTCCCACATGAACACAGATGCAAAAATCCTCAATAAAATCCTAGCAAATAGAATACAACAAATCATCAAGAAAAGTATATACCATGACCAGATAGGATTTGTCCCTTGGATGCAAGAATGGCTTCACATATGCAAATCCATAAATGTAATATGCTATTGATAACTAGAGCCAAATCCAAAAACGGCATGATCATCACAACTGATGCAGAAAAGGCTTTCAACAAAGTGCAACACTCATTCATGCTCAAAGGCCTACAGAAAATTGGAATAGAAGGCCTCTACCTCAATCTGATGAAAGCCATCTATGATAATCCAACTGCTATCATAATTCTAAATAGGGAAAAATTTAAAGATTTTATTGTCAGATCAGGTACAAGACAAGATGTCTTCTATCACCATCCTATTCAATATAGTTCTGGAATCATTAGATAGATAGACTACATACTAGTCCATAGGTCATGCTTAATTATATTCAAGAAAACGGAAAGAGGAAGCGGTAACTGTCATTAGACAAGAGACAGAGAAATAAAATGAATACTAATAGGTAAAGAAGAAGTTAAACTATCATTATTTGCATATGACATAATACTCTACTTGGAAGACCCACAAAACTCCACCAAGAAGCTACTAGAACATACAAATTTAGTAGCATAGCAAGATACAAAGTCTATACCCAAAAGTCAATGGCATTCCTCTACATAGATAATACACAAAGAAATTAGAAAAACAATATTTTTTTACAATAGCATTATGGAAAACAAAATACTTAGGAACTAACCTAACTAAAGAAGTCAAAGATCTATTGAATGAAAATCATGGTTTTTTCATTGTATTTGAGAAAAATTAGATCACAGAGATTTCAGAAAATAGAAAGATATTCCCTGTTCCTGAATAGGAAGAACCAACATGGTGAAAATGGTCATACTCCTAAAATTGTTGTAGTGATTTAACATAATCTCTATCAAGATACCAAAAATACACTTCAAAGACCTAGAGAAATCATTCCTAAAATTTATTTGGATCCAGAATAGACCTAGAATTGCAAAGGCAATCCTGGGCAACCAAGACAAGACAGGAAGCATTAGAATCCCTGACTTATGTTTATACTAGAAAACTACTGTGATAAAATCAGCATGGTATTGAAAAAAATAGGCCTGAGTATAAATGGAATACATTAGAAAATGCAGATGGAAGAATGATAGCCTCTGACAAATGCTGCTGGAAAGCTCGCTTTCTACACACCAAAAACTAAAACCTTATCCTGGGTCTATCACCATGCACTAAACTAAAGTTAAAATGGATTAAAGATCTAAACATTAAAGCAGAAATACTAAATTTCCTGGAAGAGAAAGTAGGTGGAAATCTTGAAGACAAGGGTAGGCATAGTTCATGAGGAACCATGAAACTATATGGGAAATACTTGAAGAAATTAACAACTGGATCCTCCTCTTATTGAGAAGATTTTGCACATCAAAAGAAATTACCAAAACAGTGAAAGGAGAGTCCATAAATGTAGAAAAATTTTAACTAATAAGCACTCAGAAAATTTCTCATGTTTATAATGAACCAAAAATCATTTAGGGCCTCAACATTTAAAGACCCAATAAAAAATGGGCATCTGAGATGAACACATACCTCTCAGTGGAAGAAACACAAGAAGCAAATGTATACATGAAGAAATGCTTCACATCACTAGCCACTCATGAAATGCAAATTAAAACAACCCTGAGATACAATCTCAACCCAGAAAGAATGGTTATCATAAAGAAATAAACCAACAACAAATGTTCTAGAGGTTGCAGGGAATAAAGAACTCTTCCCCACCGCTAATGGGAATGCAAACTGGTGCAACTGTTATGAAAATCAGTGTGTAGCCTTCTTAAAAAACTAGGACTTGAAATCCCATTCATTTAGCTATTTCCCTTAGGGGAATTTTCCCAAACAAACTGAAAACATCATATCATAATGATACATGTGTGTCTCTTGTTTATAGCAGCACAATTTGTGGTAGCCAAATCTTGGGCACAATCAAAATGCCTATCACCTGAGGAATGGATGAGGAAGATGTGGAGTTTTTGTACAAGGGAGTATTACTTAGCTATAAAGAAAAATAATCTTGAAGCCTTCATAGAAAAGTGGATGCAACTTGAAGCTATACTCATAAGTGAAATAAATCAGGCCCACATAGGTAATTATTGTATATTCTTTCCCCAGTGTAAGAACTCAAAGGAAGAAATAAAAATTGAAAGGTTTAACACTGTTAAGTGGAAAGAGAGAATTTAAGGATTAAACAACATAGAGAAAAGAAAGAAGCTAGGAAATATGGAAGAGGCAAAACCATATGCTTATATAAATAAGATGGCTAAGGCAAAGTCCTAGTATTTCCATCAGGTGTTTGAAAATAGCAGTTAAATAGGGTAGAATTTGCACTGACTAACTCAACTACATTGCAGACAACAATGCATAATAGTAAAACCATGTTAAATTGCCTGTCATTTTGGTCTTCTAAATGTGCACTGCTTTTAATGTCATATCAATTATTGCTATACTCTCTTTAAAGTAAATGTATGCCAAAAAAGGTAGTAAAAGTAAATGAGGGACAAGAAAAACAAAATGCAGCAGGATTGTACTGCTACAATGCTGAATATGGTTTGATTTCCAAATATCTGTGTAAAATGTGTAATTGTTTTTTAACCTTCTATAGGGATTTAAATTTTAGAACATCCATGGTTATTGGAAAATAGCAGTTTCATTTTATGTTTAAGGTGTGTGATATTCAGTAATGTTAAGCTTAACTCTCTCTGTAATAGGATAATAATATCAGTAAGCTTCTCTTCTAGATGTTTAACAACTAACGTTTGCACATAGCTGAGATAAAAAGATAGCCAATATTTTGGCCCTTGCCCTTCATGCTGTGACATCCTGTAACTCAGTGGTGTCCCAAATATTCTGATCAGGGAGATTATGGGGCCACAAAGAAAACTGATCAATGATGCACAGTGTGCCTGAGAGTCACCTATAGAAAAAAATTCTCTCAGACTTTCTCAGAGAGCAAATTGGTCAAGCAATGGCTGTGACTCATCTAAATGGATGACAATGACAGAAGATCCACAAGGTGCTGTACATAGTTCCAGGATAAATCCTGAGGAGATTAACTTGTTTTTAACCATCCAATTGAAAAGTGAAACCACAAGGTATAAAAACTAAAGCTATATTAATATGCTGAGATGTAAAAGTCTCCAGTTAACAACTTTGGACAACTACCGGTTGTGTGGTACCTCAGTATTATTATGGACTATTGGACTATATTTGGTTATTTTGCTGAGTTCAAGTACCTACAATATGTGGACTGGCATCAGGCATGGAAAAGTCATTTGAAGACTTCTGCAAATACAGCTTCTCTAACAGCAATGGAACACCCATCTCTGACAAAATAAAACAAAAAGGGATGATACAAATAAATGACCATTTTGTAGTGAAAGAAATATGTATATACAAGATAGATATACAGCTACTTTCTCTTAGTTCAGTGAGAAGAAAGGTTTATGCTAATATTGTTTGGACAAGATATCATGTCTGCATCTTGTCCTCTAAAAAACTGTGATGAAAACAATGATATGCAATGTATTAATTATTGTAACTGTCCTACTAACTTGTTTTGAAACTATGTCACTGTTATTTTATCTTTTTTTTCTCATTAAAATGAATAAAGAATTTTTAAAAATGCAAATAAGTTGTAATGTAAAGAGAAACAAAAGTTTATCGCAGAAATAATTTTTTCTTTTACTGTCACACCCAAGGCAGTCTTCACACATGACAGCTACATGTTCTATGCACATATTTTGCTTAACACTGACAGCACGTGTGCTTAGTTTTCCTTTCCTATTTGGCAGGCCATCCTTGTCACCTCTATCCTTTTCCTGTTTAATCAACAGCTTCCTACTGTGTTGTACAACATGCACTTAGTAAGGAAATATATCAATAAAATGAAATATCAGATGTGAAATGAGTGCTTAGAATAGACATTCACATTTTCATATCAGTGGTGTACTTGTTCACAAACCCTAAGAGCTAACATCAGAAATAAAAGTCCATGCAGACTACAGTGAAAATGCCATTAGGGTTCAACGGCAAAAACTCTTTGCTTCAATTGTCACATTTGAATCAGTCTTCAGAAAGGAAAATCGCATGCTCCACATACGAGTATCACTTACATTTAGTAGGTATATTATGTATTCCTGTTCTTCCTTGGAGAGCACAATTGACATCTTTTTGGTATTGCTGTTGTCATAATAGGTCTTTGAAATCCTACACCGGCCTGTTCCCTTGTCAGCTCACTAGAATAACCCACAATTTTTAGTGTAGTTCTCTGGGCAGAAACATTTTGTTTTTCCTCTGCTGTAAATGCAATCCAATTCCAGTCCTCCGAGAATGTTTCTCAGAGATGTTTTCTAATTTTTTTTTTTTTTTTTTTTTTTTTTGGTGGAACTGGGGATTGAACTCAGGCCCTTGTGCTTGCCAGGGAACCGCTTTTTCTGCTGAGTTGTTTTCCCTGCCCTCTCAGTGGATATTTTGTACTTCTTATTTTATTTGTAAATTATCAAACACAAAGTAAAGCAAAACCATTGGCCAATGTTTTGTGTTTTAAGTGACATCACAGTTGCTGTATAACTGACAAGATCTGTTTCACATTTGGCTTTGCAGAAGAATATTTTCTACTGTAATCCTTATCACAAAGAAGCTTGTGGCCTGTTTGAAGCATGAAATTTCCACAGGAGAACTCATTTTAATCTACTCCGTAATTTGGCCCTGAAGGAAAGAATTATTGAAGTGAACGTTCACCCGCACAGCACCTACTTTGGTTCCCAGTGCACACCAACACCAGAACCCTCATACAATGAAATGCAAAATTCTTGCTAAAAATTCACTTTAGTTCCTGCACAAATATAGAAATCCCCATTAGGCCACTATAAAAGACTCATTCTTGTATCATAAGAGGAACCACCTATGAATTTGGAGACGTTTTTAGAGGCTGCACAAGGTTTTCTCTCTGTCATTCCTATCAAAGGGAAGATGGTAAAAAGCTCTAAGCGTGAAATTACAGTAGGAGAGCTCAGTTTTCTCTACTCCATCATTTGGCCATGTCGAATAGAGTTGTTAAATTGATCAGTCACTTGCGCAACACTTTCTTTGTTCAGCAGCGCCCTGGAACACATGAACCCGCATGCAATGAAATGTGTAATTTTTGCCAAACATTGACTTTTTTCCTGCACAAAAATACACATCCTCAATAGGCAATGCGAAAAGACTCATTCTTGTCTCCTAAGAACCACCACCAGTGAAATTGGACATTTTCCAGAATATTAGTAAACAGCATTCTCTTCTGTAATTCTTATCACAAAGAAGCTTGTAGCATGCTTTTAGCATGAAAGTTCCATATTAGAACTCATTGTACTCTGCTCCATAATTTGGACATGTAGGAAAGAATTATAGCAGTTAACGGTCACCCTGACAACACCTTCTTTGGTTCCCAGTGCACACTAACAGCAGAGCCCACATACAACGAAATGTGAAATTCTCACCAAAAATTCCCTTTAGTTCCTCCACAAATACAGAAATTTCAATTAGGCCACTGGAAAACACTCATTATTGTATCATAACAGGAACCACCTTTGAATTTGCAGACTTTTCAGCATTGACAGGGAAGATGGTAAAAAGCATTAAGAATGAAATTACAGTAAGAGAGGTCAGTTTTCTCTACTCCATCATTTGGCCATGTCGAATAGAGTTATTGAATCAATCAGTAATTTCAACAACAGCGCCCTGGAACACATGAAATCGCATGCAACGACATTTGTAATTTTGCTAAACATTCACATTTTTTCCTGCAGAAAATCACACATCCCCACTAGGCTATGAGAAAAGACTCATTCCTGTCTCCCATGGAGAACCACAAGTGAAATTTTGCACTTTGAAGGATACTTAAGAGTAAAACTGGAGATGAGTATTTTCTTGCATTATCCTTATCCCGAAGAAGCTTGTGGCATGTTTTAAGCGTGAAATAAGAGAACTCATTTCATTCTGCTCCATAATTTGGCCATGTAGGAAAAAATTATTGCAGTGAACGGTCACCCGCACAACACCTTCTTTGTTCCCTGTGCACACCAACACCAGAACCCGCAAACAGCAAAATGCGAAAGTCTCGCTAAAAATTCATTTTAGTTCCTGCACAAATACAGAAATCCCCAGTAGGCTACTGGAAAAGAGTCATTCTTGTATCATAAGAGGAACCACCTGTGAATTTGGAGACTTTTCAGCACTTTTTAGAGGTAAATACACAAGGTTTTCTCCCTGTCATTCCTATGAGAGGGAAGATGGTGAAAAGCTCTAAGCATGAAATTACAGTAGGAAAGCTCAGTTTTCTCTACTCCATCATTTTGCCTTGTCAAATAGAGTTATTAAATCAATCAGTCAGTTCAACAATACCTTCTTTGTTCAGCAGCGGCCTGGAATATATGAACGAACCCACACCATACGAAATTTGTAATTTTTGCTAAACTTTGACTTTTTTCTGGGACAAAAACACACATCCCAAACAGGCCATGAGAAAAGACTCATTCATGTCTCCTAAGAAGACCCACCAGGGAAACTGGACAGGTTGCAGAATATATGGAGTAAAACTCCAGAACAGTGCTTTCTTTGGTAATTTTTATCACAGAGACACTTGTAGCAGGTTTTAAGCAGGAAATTTCCATATGACAACTCATTTTACTGTGCTCCATAATTTCACCATGTAAGAAAGAATTATTGAAGTGATCAGTCACCCGAACAGCACCAGCACTCACCAACACGTGCATAATACAAAAGGTGAAATTCTCGCTAAAAATTCACTTCAGTTCCTGCACAAATAGAAAAATCCCCATTAGGCCACTGGAAAAGATTCCTCCTTTTATACTGATAGGAACTACCTATGAATTTGTAGACTTTTCAGCACTTTTTAGAGGTCCAGAAACAAGGTATTCTCCCTGTCATTCCTATCAGAGGGAAGATGCTAAAAAGTTACCAGCATGAAATTACATTAGGAGAGCTAAGTTTTCTCTACTACATCATTTGGCCAAATCGCATAGCGCTATTAAATCGATCAGTCACTTCGAAAACACCTTCTTTGTTTGGAAGGTCCTGGAACACATGAACCCGCACACAGGTTGCTGCAAGATGTGATTTCTTGTGCTCCACAATGTTTGTTTCTAAGAGTGAGATCTGAATAGAGAAGAGCCAGATGAGCTACAGCTTCTTTGGGAAGCACAGCACTGCAGTTCCTGTTTCCACATATAGCGAAACACAGGAATCTGGTTGAAGTGTCACTTTGGTTTCCAAAGCACTTCACGAGTATGCAGTGCTGTGAGTGCTGGAACACGTGCAGTCTCCAAAGACAAAGCATGGGCGAAGCTGGTGACTTTACAGTTCTTAGTGCACAAGAGATACAAACACATGTTTGTCTCCCATTCATTCCGATGGGATTTGAGGGTATACCAACAAGGACATATGAAGGTTCCTTCAAGAGGTGATTTCTTGTGCTCACCGCTGTTTGATTCTACGAGTGACTTCTGTATAGCGATGAGTCAGATGAGCTCCAGCTTTTTTGGGAAGCAGGGCAATGCAATGCCTTTTTCCACACATAGCAAAACACAGCAATCTGGCTAAAGTACCACTTTGCTTTCCAAAACACTTCACGAGTGTGCAGTGCTCTGAGTGTTGGAATGCATTCAGTCTCCTGAGAGGAAGCATGTGTTAAGTTGCTATTTCTCTAGTGCTTAGTACACAAGAGATGCAGACACATGTTTCTCTCTAATTCATTCGTATGGGAACTGAGGGAATAACACCTAGGAAGTATGAAGGTTTCTTCCAGATGTGATTTCTTGTGCTCCACGATGTCTGTTTCTGAGAGTGAGTTCTGAATAGGAAGAACCGGCTGAGCTCCAGCTTCTTTGGGAAGCAGGGAACTGCAATGTCCATTTCCACATATAGCAAAATACAGCAATCTGGGAAAGTGTCACTTTGGTTTCCGACGCATTTCACCAGTGTGCAGTGCTGTGAGTGTTGGAACGCGTTCAGTCTCTAAGGATGAAACATGTGCGAGGTTGTTGACTTTCCACTTCTTAGAGCACAAGAGATACAGACACATGTTTTCTCTCAATTCATTCCTATGGGAATTGAGGGAATAACACTTAGGATGTATGAAGGTTTCTGCCAGATGTGATTTCTTGTGCTCCACGATGTTTGTTTCTAACAGTGAGATCTGAATAGAGAAGAGCCAGCTGAGCTCCAGCTTCTTTGCGAAGCAAGGCACTGCAGTTCCTGTTTCCACATATAGTGAAACACAGCAATCTGGCTGAAGTATCACTTTGGTTTCCAAAGCAATTCATGAGTGTGCAGTGCTGTGAGTGTTGGAACACATTCAGTCTGCTAAGAGAAAGCATGGGCAAAGATGTTGAGTTTCCAGTTCTTAGTGCACAAGAAGATAGAAACACATGTTTCTCTCCCATGCATTCCTATGGTATTGGAGGGTACAACAATTAGTACGTATCAAAGTTTCTTCAAGAGGTGATTTATTGTGCTCACCAGAGTTTGCTTCTAAGAGTGAGTTCTGAATAGAGATGAGGCAGATGAGCTCCAGCTTGTTTGGGAAGCAGGGCAATGTGATCCGTGTTTCCACACATAGCAAAACAGCAATCTGGTTAAAGTGGCACTTTGCTTTGCAAACAGCGTAATGAGTGTGCAGTGCTTTAGTGTTGGAAATCATTCAGTCTCATAAGAGGAAGCATGTGAGAAGTTGGTGACTTTTTATTTCTTAGTTCACAAGAGATACAGACACATGTTTCTAAGGGAACTAAGAGTCTAAGAGCTATGACGTATGCAAGTTTCTTCAAGATGTGATTTCTTGTGCTCCACGATGTTTGTTTCTAAGAGTGAGTTCTGAATAGAGAAGAGCCAGCTGAGCTCCAGCTTCTTTGGGAAGCAGGGCACTGCAATGCCTGTTTCCGCAGAGATCGAAACACAGCAATCTGGCTAAAATGTCACTTTGGTTTCCAAAACCCTTCAAAACTGTGCAGTGTTGTGAGTGGTGCAACTCGTTCAGTCTCCTAAGAGAAAGCATGTGCAAAGTTGGGTACTTTCCAGTACTTAGTGCACAAAAGATACATATACATGTTTTCTCTCCATTCATTCCTAAGGGAACTGAGGGTGTAAAATCTAGGACGTGTTGAGTATTCGGCAAGATGTGATTTCTTATGCTCCACGATGTTTGTTTCTAAGAGTGAGTTCTGAATAGAGAAGAGCCAGCTGAGCTCCAGCTTCTTTGGGAAGCAGGGCACTGGAATGCATGTATCTGCACAGACTGAAACACAGGAATCTGGCTAAAATGTCACTTTGGTTTCCAAACCACTTCACAACTGTGCAGTGTTTTGAGTGTTGCAACTCCTTCAGTCTCCTAAGAGATATCATGTGCGAAGTTGGGGTCTTTCCAGTTCTCAGTGCACAAGCGATACCGACACGATTTCTCTCCCATTCATGCCTAAGGGAACTGAGGGTGTAAAATCTAGGATGTACTGAGTTTTCTGCAAGATGTCGTTTCTTATGCTCCATGATGTTTGTTTCTAAGAGTGAGTTCTGAATAGAGAACAGCCAGCTGAACTCCAGCTTCCTTAAGAAGCAGGGCACTGCAATGCCTGTTTCCGCATAGAATGAAACACAGCAATCTGGTTAAAATGTCACTTTGCTTTCTAAAGGCCTTCACAAGTGTGCAGTGTTGTGAGTGGTGAAACTCGTTCAGTCTCCTAAGAGAAAGCATGTGCGTAGATGGGGACTTCTAGTCCTTAGCGCACAAGAGATACAGATACATGTTTTCTCTCCCATTCATTCTGACAGTAACTGTGGGCGTAAGACCTAAGACGTATGCAAGTTTCTTCAAGATGTGATTTTTTGTGCTCCACGATGTTTGTTTCTAAGAGTGAGCTCTGAATAGAGAAGAGCCAGCTGAGCTCCAGCTTCCTTGGGAAGCAGGGCACGGCAATGCCTGTTTCTGCAGACAACGAAACACAGCAATCTGGCTAAAATGTCATTTTGGTTTCCAAACCACTTAAGTGTGCAGTGTTGGGAGTTTTGCAACTCGTTGATTCTCGTACGAGAGAGCATGCATGAACTTGGGGACTTTCCAGTACTTAGTGCACAAGAGATACAGGTGCATGGTTTCTCTCCCATACTTTGATATGGGAACTGAGGGTATAACACGTAAGACATATGCAGGTTTTTTCAAGATTTGATTTCTTGTGCTCCACGATGTTTGTTTCTAAGAGTGAGTTCTGAATAGAGAAGAGCTGGCTGAACTTCAGCTTCTTTGGGAGCAGGGCACTGCAATGCCTGTTTCCGCATAGACTGAAACAGAACAATCTGGTAAAAATGTCACTTTGGTTTCCACACCCTGTCATACATGTGCAGTGTTGTGAGAGTTGCAACAGGTTCAGTCTCCTAAGAGAAAGCAAGTTGGGAACTTTCCATTCCTCAGTGCAGAAGAGATACAGACACTTATTTTCAGTGCAATTGATTCTTATGGGAACTGAGTGTAACACCTAGGACGTATGTAGGTTTCTTCAAGATGTGATTTCTTTTGCTTCAAGATGTTGGTTTTTAAGAGTGAGTTCTGAATAGAGAAGAGCCAGCTGAGATGCAGCTTCTTTGGTAAGATGCGCACTTCAATGCCTGTTTCCACATAGAGCTAAACTCAGCAATTTGGCTAAAGAGTCACTTTGGCTTCCAAACCACTTCACAAGTGTGCAGTTTTGTGAGTGTTGCTACTCGTTCAGTCTCCTAAGAGAAAGCACGTGCGAAGTTGGGTACTTTCCTGTCCCGGATGCACAAGAGATACAAACACATGTTTCCTCTCCCTTTCATTCTTATGGGACCCGAGGTTATAAAACCTTGGATGTATGCAGGTTTCTTCAAGATGTGATTTCTGGTGCTCCACGATGTTTGCTTCAAAGAGTGAGTTCTGAATAGAGAAGAGCCAGCTGAGCTCCACCTTCTTTGGGAAACAGGGAACTGCAATACCTATTTCCACAGAGAGCGAAACACAGCAATATGGCTAAAATGTCACTTTGGTTTCCACACACCTTCAAAAGTGTGCAGTGTTCTGAGTGTTGCTACTCGTTCAGTCTCCTAAGAGAAAGCATGTGCGAAGTTGGGTACTTTCCACTCCTTAGTGCAAAAGAGATACAGATAAATGTTTTCTCTCCCATTCATTCCTATGGGAACTCAGGGTATAACACCTAAGATGTATGCAGGTTTCTTCAAGTTGTGATTTCTTGTGCTCCACGATGTTCGTTTCTATGACTAAGTTCTGAACAGAGAAGAGCCAGCTGAACTCCAGCTTCTCTGGGAAGCAGGGCACTGCAATGCCTGTTTCCGTAGAGAAAGAAGCACAGCAATCTCACTAAACTGTCACTTTGGTTTCCGAACCACGTTAAAACTGTGCATTGTTGGGAATGTTGCAATTTGTTCAGTCCCCTAGGAGAAAGCATGTACAAAGTTGGGTACTTTCCATTCCTTAGTGCACAAGAAATAAAGATACATGTTTTCTCTCCCATTCATTCTATGGGAACGGAGGGTATAACACATAAGACCTATGCAAGTTTCTTCAAGATGTGATTTACAGTGCTCCACGATGTTTGTTTCTAAGAGGGAGTTCTGAGAAGAGAGGAGCAAGTTGAGGTCCAGCTTCTTTGTGAGGCAGGGCACTGCAATGACTGTTTTCACATAGAGCGTAGCACAGCCATCTGGTTAAAGTGTCACTTTGGTTTCCAAACCACTTCGCAAGTGTGCAGTGTTGTGAGTGTTGCAACTCGTTCAGTCTCCTCAGAGAAAGCATGTGCGAAGTTGGGCACCTTCCAGTCCCTAGTGCACAAGAGATATAAACACATGTTAACTCTCCATTTCATTCCTATGGGACCCGACAGGATAAAACCCAGGACGTATGCAGGTTTCTTCAAGGTGTGATTTCTTCTGCTCCATGATGTTTGTTTCTAAGACTGAGTTTTGAATAGAGAACAGCCAGCTGAGCGCCAGGTTCTTTGGGAACCAGGACACTGCAATGACTGTCTGCATATAGAGTGTAACCCAGCCATCTGGCTAAAGTGTCACTTTGTTTTCCAAACCACTTCACAAGTGTGCAGTGTTGTGAGTATTGCAACACATTCAGTCTCCTAAGAGAAAGCATGTACGAATTTGGGAACTTTCCATTCCTTAGTGTACAAGAGATACAGACACATGTTTTCTGTGCAATTCATTCCTTTGGGAACTGAGTGTAACACCTAGGACGTATGTAGGTTTCATCAAGATGTATTTTCATGTGCTCCACGATGTTTGTTTCTAAGAGTGAGCTCTGAGTAGAGAAGAGCCATCTGAGCTCCAGCTTCTTTGGGAAGCAGGGCACTGCAATGTCTGTTTCCACATATAGTGAAACTCAGCAATCTGGCTAAAATGTCATTTTGGTTTCAGAACCGCTTCACAAGTGCGCAGTGTTGTGAGGGTTGCAACTCGTTCAGTCTCCTAAGAGAACGCATGTGCGAAGTTGGTTACTTTCCAGTCCTTAGTGCACAAGAGATAAAGACACATGTTTGCTCTGCAATTCATTCCTATTTGAACAGGGACGTATGCAGGTTTCTTCACGATGTGATTTCATGTGCTCCACGATGTTTGTTTCTAAGAGTGAGTTCTGAATAGAGAAGAGCCAGCTGAGCTCCAGTTTCCTTGGGGAGCAGGTTACTGAAATGCCTGTTTCCGCATAAACAGAAACACACGAATCTGGCTAAAACCTCACGTTGGTTTCCAAATCCCTTCACAAGTGTGCAGTGTTGTGAGTGTTGAAACACTTTCAGTCTCCTAAGAGAAAGCTTTTGCGAAGTTGGGGACTTTCCAGTCCTTAGTGCACAAGAGATACTGACACATGTTTTCTTTCCCATTCATTCATAGGGGAACGGAGGGTATAACACCTAAGATGTAAGCAGGTTCCTTCAAGATGTGACTTCTTGCGCTCCACAATGTTTGCTTCTACGAGTGAGTTCTAAATAGAGAAGAGCCAGATGAACTCCAGCTTCTTTGAGAAGCAAGGCACTGCAATGCGTGTTTCCACAGAAACCGAAACACAGTAATCTGCCTAAAATATCACTTTGGTTTCCAAACCACTTCACAAGTGTGCAGTATTGTGAGTGTTGCAACTGGTTCAGTCTCCTAAGAGAAAGTATGTGCGAAGATGTGGACTTTCCAGTCCTTAGTGCAGAAGACATACAGACACATGTTTTCTCTCGCTTTCATTGCTATGGGCATTGAGGGTATAACACGTAAGGCATCTCCAGGTTTCTTCAAGATGTGATTTCTTGTGCTCCATGATGTTTTTTTCTAAAAGAGAGTTCTGAATAGTGAAGATCCAGCTGAACTCCAGCTTCTTTGGGAAGCAGGGCACTGCAATGCCTGTTTCTGCAGATACCGAAGCACAGCAATCTGGCTGACAAGTCACTAGGCTTTCCAAACACCTTCACAAGTGCGCAGTGTTGAGAGTGTTGCAACTTGTTCAGTCTCCTAAGGGAAAGCAAGGGCGAAGTTGGGGACATTCCAGTCCTTAATGCACAAGAGATACAGACACATGTATTCTCTGCAATTCATTCCTAAGGGAACTGAGTGTAACACCTAGGATGTATGCAGGTATCTTTAAGATGTGATTTATTGTGCACCACGATGTTTGCTTCTAAAAGTGAGTTCTAAATGGAGAACAACCAGCAAAGCTCCACCTTCTTTGGTAAGCTGGGCACTGCAACACCTGTTTTTGCATATATCATAATATAGCAATTTGGCTAATGTGTCACTTTCGTTTCCAAACCAATTCGCAAGTGTGCAGTGTTGTGAGCATTGCAAGTCGTTCAGTCTTCTAAGAGAATGTATATGCGATGTTGGTGGCTTTCCAGTTATTAGTGCACAAGAGACACACCCATATATTCTGTCCCATTCATTCCTTGGGAAGTGAGGGTATTTCACCTAGCATGTATGCAGGTTTCTTCAAGATGTGATTTCTTGTGCTCCATAATGTTTGCTTCTAAGTCTAATTTCTGAATAGGGAACATCCAGCTGAGCTCCAGCTTCTTTGGGAAGCAGGGCACTGCAATGCCTGTTTCAGCATATAACAAAAAAAAAGCACTATGGTTTCCCTACCAATTCCAAAGGGTACCTTGTGTGAGTGTTGCAATTTGGTCAGCCTCTTGAGAGAAAGTATATGCGAAGCTGTGGCTTTCCAGATCTTAGTGCACAAAAGATACACACCCATGTTTTCTGTACTATTCATTCCCATGGGAACTGAGGGTATTTCACCTAGTATCTATGCAGCTGTCTTCAAGATGTGATTTCTTGCGCTCCACGATGTTTGTTTGTAGACAGAGTTCTGAATAAAGAACAGCCAGATGAGCTCCAGCTTCTGTATGAAGCAGTGCACAAAAATGCCTGTTTCCACATATAGCAAAATACAACAATTTGGCTAATGTGTCACTTTGGTTTCCAAACCAATTCCCAATTGTGCAGTGAAGTACATGTTGCAAATCTTTCAATCTCCGAAGAAAAACTGTATGCGAAGTTCCTGACTCTCCAGTTCTTACTGAAGAACACATACACGTACATGTTTTCTGTCCTATGCATTATTATGGGAACTGAGGGTGTTGCATGTAGGACGTATCCAGGTGTCTTCAAAATGTGACTCCTTGTGCTCCACAATGTTTGTTTCTAAGACTGAGTTCTGAAAAGAGAACAGCCAGCTGAATTCCAGCTTCTTTGGAAAGCAGGGCGTTGCAATGACTGTTTAGGCATAAAGCAAAATACAGCAATTTGGCCAATGTGTCATTTTGGTTTCCAAACCAATTCCCAAGTGTGCAGTGTTGTGAATGTTGCAACTCTTTCAGTCTCCTGAGAGAAAGTATGTGCGAAGTTTTGGCTTTCCAGTTCTTAGATCAAAAGAGATACAAACTCATGATTTGTATCCAATTCATTCCCATGGGAACTGAGGGTATTTTACTGAGTACATATGCAAGTTTCTTCAACATGTGATTTCTTGTGCTCCACGATTTTGTTTCTAAGACTGAGTTCTGAAGGGTGAACAGTCAGCGGAGCTTCAGCTTCTTTGGGAAGCAGGGCACTGCAATGGCTGTTTACGCATATAGCAAAATACAGAAATTTGCTCTGTGTCACTTTAGTTTCCAAACCAATTCACAAGTGTGCAGGGTTGTGAGTATCCTAACTCGTTGAGAGGAAGCATATGCGAAGTTGGTGCCTTTCCAGCTCTTTGGGCACATGAGATACAGCCACATGTTTTCCATCCCTGTCTTTCCTATGGTAATAGAGGATATTGCACGTAGGATGTATCCAGGTGTCTTCAAGATGTGTTTTCTTGTGCCCTACGATGTTTGTGTCTAAGAGTGAGTTCTGAATAGAGAACAGCCAGCAGAGCTCCAGCTTCATTTGGAAGCAGGGCACTGCAATGCCTGTTTCCGCATAGACCAAAATACACAAATATGGCTAGTCAGTCATTTTGATTGCCAAAGCAATTCCCATGTGTGAAGATTTTTGAGTGTTTCAACTCGTTCAGTCTCTTGACAGAAAGTATCTGTGAAGTTGCTGGCTTTCTAGTTCTTAACTCACAAGAGATTCAGGCAAATGAATTCTGTGCCATTCATTCCTAAGGGAACAGAGAGTATTGCACCTAGTATTTATGAAGGTGTCTTCAAGATATGATTTCTTGTGCTTCATGATGCTTGTTTCTAAGACTGAGTTCTGAATAGAAAACAGCCAGCTGACCTCCAGCTTCTTTGGGAAGCAGGGCACTGCAATGCCTGTTTCTAAATATAGCAGCATACAACAATTTGGCTAATGGGTCTCTTTGGTTTCCAAAGGAATTCCCAAGTGTGCAGTGTTGTGAGTTTGGCAACTCGTTCAGTCTCTTGAGAGAAACTATCCGCAAAGTTGATGGCTTTCCAGTTCTTAATGTACAAGAGATACAGGAACATATATTCTATCCCGTTCATGCAAAAGGGAACAGAGGGTATTGCACCTAGAATGTATGGGAGTGTCTACAAGATATGATTTCTTGTGCTCCCCGATGATTGATCTAAGTGTGATTTATGAGTAGAGAACAGCCACCTGAGCTCCACCTTCTTTGCGAAGCAGGGTAGTTCAATTCCTGTTTGCGAATATAGCAAAATACAGAAATTTGGCTAATGTGTCACTTTGGTTTCCAAACCGATTCCAAAGTGTGCACTACTGTGACTGTTGCAACTCGTTCAGTCTCCTAAGAGAAATTATATGCGAAGTTGTGGCTTTCCAGTTCTTAGTGCACAAGAGATACACAGCCATGTTTTCTGTCCCATACATTCCCAGGGGAAATGTTGGTATTTCATACAGTACGTATGCAGGTGTCTTCAACATATGGTTTCTTGTGCTCCACTATGTTTGCTTCTAAGGATGAGGTCTGAATAGAGAACAGCCAGCTAAGCTCCACCTTCATTGGGAAGCAGGGCACTGCAATGCCTGTTTCCTCATATAGCAAAATACAGCAATTAGGCTAATGTGTCACTGTGGTTTCCAAACCAATTCCGAAATGTGCAGTGTTGTGAGTGTTGCAACTCGTTCAGTCTCGTAGGAAAAAGCGTGTGCGAAGTTGCTGGCTTTCTAGTTCTTAGTGCAAAGGAGATACAGGCACATATTTCCTCTCCCATTCATTCCTATGGGAACTGAGGGTATTTCTCCTACTATGTAAGCAGGCTTCTTTAAGATGTGATTTCTTGGGCTCCACGATGTTTGTTTTTAAGATGGTGTTCTGAATAGAGAATAGCCAGCTGAGCTCCAGCTTCACTGGGAAGCAGTGCACTGCAATGACTGTTCTTCATATAGCAAAATACAGCAATTTGGCTAATGTGGCACTTTGGTTTCCCAACCAATTCCGAAGTGTGCAGTGTTGTGAGTGTTGCAACTCGTTCAGTCTCCTAAGAGAAAGTATAAGCGAAGTTGGTGGCTTTCCAGTTCTTAATGGAAAAGAGATACAAGCACATGATTTCTCTCCCATTCATTCCTATCGGAACTGGGGATATTTCACCCATTATGTATGCAGGCTTGTTGAAGACGTGAATTCTTGTGCTCCATGATGTTTGTCTGAAAGACAGAGTTCTGAATAGAGAACAGCCACCTGAGCTCCAACTTCATTGGGAAGCAGGGCACAGCAATGCCTGTTTCCTCATATAGCAAAATACATCAATTTGGCTAATATGTCACTTTGGTTTCCCAACCAATTCCCAAGTGTGCAGTGTTGTGAGTGTTGCAACTCGTTCAGTCTCGTAGGAGAAAGCACATGCGCAGATGGTGGCTTTCCAGTTCTTAGTGCAAAAGAGATACAGGCACATGTTTT
>PVKA01040254.1:0-18899 GCA_004027165.1 Ctenomys sociabilis | reverse complement strand
GCAGCTTCTTGGTGGAGTTTTTTGGGTCTTCCAAGTAAAGTATCATGTCATCTGCAAATAATGATAATTTAATTTCTTCTTTACCTATTCTTATTCCTTTTATTTCTCCCTCTTGTCTAATGGCTGTAGCTAATGATTCCAAAACTATATTAAATAGCAGGGATGATAGAGGACATCCTTGTCTTGTACCAGATCTAAGAGTAAAAGATTTCCGTTTTTCCTGATTTAAAAGTATATTAGCCACTGGATTGTCATAGATGGCTTTTATCAAATTGAAGTAGAGGCCTTTTATTCCAATTTTCTGTAGGACTTTGAACATGAATTAGTGTTGCCCTTTGTCAAAAACCTTTTCTGCATCAATTGAGATGATCATATGATGTTAGACTGGGTGTTTTATTAGGTCTGCATATTGTACTATGAATAAATACTATGAAGACAACAATATGCAATGTATTAATTATTGTAATTGTCATACTAACTTGTTTTGAAACTGTCACATTGCTATTTCTTTCTCAATAAAGTTAATTTTTAAAAAACACTGTTGCATGACTAAATAAATACAACATGAATTTCTGAAATAGACACACAAACATGCAGTCTCCTGATTGACAAAGACAACAACACAAATCATTACAGACAGCATGGTCCTTACAATTACCTGTGTGAAAGCAATTCCAGATAGAAATAAATATTTCTTGTTAGTGCATATTAGCTACCCAGAACAGTGGACGCCACTTTGACGTATTTCTATATGCATAGAATACTTTGATCATTTCCTTCCCACTATTCCCTTCCATCCATCAGTATCTTTTCTCTAATAGTCTCCCTTCTCCTTTAATGTCATCTCTCTTTAAAGAGGTACAGAGTTACAGGATATATCCTGAGGGTACTTGACTGACCTTATCAGATACAAAAGTTAGAATTTTTTCTTATATAGGTCTTTCTTTATCTCGGTCCTAACCATCCAGCAGAAAAATATAAAAATGATGTAAATAAAATAAAGCTATAATAATATATTGAGCTGTAAATGGCTCTAGTCAACAACTTCGGATAACCCACTACTATTGCGGACTGTTGGACTATATTGCAGTGTTTCACTGAATTCAAGTACCTATAATAACCGAATGACAATAGAATACCCATCTCTGACAGGGCTGAACAAAAAAAAAGGGATACAAAGGAAGGACCATTCTGTATTTGTATATACAGAACAGTTAGGATAAATATGCAGCTACCTTCACGTAATTCTATGAGAAGAAAGATTTGCACTAATAGTATTTGGACAGGATATCCTGCCTGCTTCTTGTACTATGGATAACCACTAGGAAGACAACAATGTAAAAAGTATTAATTACTGAAACTGTAGTATAATTCAGCTTTTAAAAAAAGGTATACAGCTACATTCTCTTAATTCATTGATTAGAGGCATCTGCTCTAATAGTGTTTGTAAATAGAATATGATGTTTGCACCTTGTACAACAAATAACCACTAAGAAAACTATATGCAATGTATTAATTATTGCATATGTTCTAATAATTTGATTTGAAACTGTCTCACTGCTATTTGTTCTTCAATAAAATGATGAAAAAATAAATAAAATGGTAAGCGAGAAACACCACCCCAAAGGAGGAATGCTGTATAATTCCATATATGCGAAATTTAAGGAAATGCAGAACAAGAAAGGTCACCTTGGAGAAGCCAGGGCTCTGACCAGGAGCAGCGGTGCCCTGTCTTCACGGGTGCTAGTATTCTGTTATCGATATGAGTGGTGCTCAGCCATGTATGTGACGCACGCAGGTGCATATATGTAACACTCTATCAAGTTGTGCTTAGTATGTGCTTACATCAAGTATGTTTTTCATAAAAATGTGATATACCAATTTGCACCCCATCCCAAGTAGGCATCAAAAAGGCTACTGAAGGGGCTAGGGAGATAGCTCAATGGAATAAGCACAAGGGCCTAAGTTCAATTCCCACTTCCACCAAAAAAAGGCTATTGAGGACTGGCCAGATAGCTCAGGGGATTAAAGCACCTGCTTAGGCAGACACAGGGGTCAGAAGTTTGATCCTGACCTGTCATGCTGGCCCTGCCCCCAGGGTGCACTGAGACAGCGATTGAAACTGGGCACACCTGTAATCCCAGCACTTGGAAAGCTGAAAACATAAGAATCAGTACAAGTCCAATCTGTGTAGTGATACACTGTAGATCCTATTGACCCTGCACTAAATACGGAAGAGAAAAAAAAAGGCTATTGACATTCCCAGTTCAATTAATGTCGACATTCTCAAAACAATTCTTCACCAAAAAACCTAATCAGTACAGATAAGGTTAATCAAAGGATTTACTACATGATTTTTTTCCTTGGACCTAGTCTTCACTAGCAGCATTGACATCTGACTTTCAGCGATTTGTTTAAATCTTTGAATTCTGAGAAGCTGGGCTTAATATAAATCTAGACAGCTAATGCTCAAATTTCCACATTGTATTTTCAAAGCAATTTGTTACATAGTCAAAATCATATTTCTTTTGGTTTATGCCTTTATTTAGAAAAATAAGTTTAAAGGCAGTACAGTATTATTTGAAGGCATTGTTAGTATCCCCCAAATTGCTAAAGCCTTGGTTTTATGAATGTTTAAAGTAAAATTTTGAAATATATATCTATCTATATGCTGAAAAAAATCTTATCAATAAGCGGTAATATGTACAATTTCCTTCCATGTGAAAAATAAAATTCCTTTTATGAAAGGACTATGCTATATTTAAAGAGCTGCATAAATATTGAAAATAAGTCCCCAGGCAATCAGAATGCACCATGGTAGTGTGGCAGGACTCACCGGATGGCTTCCAGAGGGTTCGATATTCACTATGTATTTCCCACGTTTTTTGTCCATGCTGGAACTTCCAGTATCACCAGCTCAACTGCAGAAAAATCTTGCAGCTTCTTCATTGCCTCTTATACCTGCAACTTTGAGAAATAATTAAGCTGATTAACAATAAATCTAGCATGAGACATTGGTGTCAGTGTGGATTAGACTAAATAATAAATAATTATTCTTCACATGGGATCCACCTTAAAGGAAGAAGTAGGGTGTTAACAATTAGTCAAAACAGAAAAAAATCAATCCTGCCTCTGGATCAACACTGCACTCTCAGTGGGCCAGTTAGCTTGTCCAGTGAAAAGAAACTGCAGTCACCAACAGCTCCTCCTTCCCTCCCTGTCCCTTCCTCTCCCAGGACTCTGGCTTGATTTCAGCAACAGCCCAAGAATGAACGTCTTATTTTCTGAACAGAAGTGACTTTTTCTTTCTATTGACAACAATTTTTAGGTCCTCCAAACCCACTGACAAGCAGTGAGATTTAATGAGCCTTGCACTTTTTGAATTTTCTTTAAAACTTTTCCAGTCTACTTTATCTTCCTTTCCTTTCCTTCCTCTTCTTTCTTCTTCCTTCCCCTTCCATCTTCATCTCTCTACTATTTTGTTTGCCTATCTCTGTCTCTCTGTCTGTCTGTCTCTCTTCTCTGTGTCTCTCTGTGTCTCTCTGTCTGCCTCTCTGTTTCTCTCTCTCTCTCTCTCTCTCTCTCTCTCTCTCTCTCTCTCTCTCTCTCTCTCTCTCTCTCCTCCCTCTCTCGGAAAACTAACCAGAGTTGAATAGAGTTCTCAATCCCCAGACCAAGGCAGAATAAATCCAATGAATAAGGCTCTGTGAGTCTACTCACCTGGGTCACCTTTTCTTCCTTTCTTGCAGGCTTTGTTTGGCCTGGTTATCTGGACAATTATTGCTGACTGTGCTTATAATTTAATAACAGGACATTAGGGCAGGTGAGGAATCTTCCAACTTTTATATATTACACCATAAAGTATTATACTCTTAAAATTATTTTTACTTCCATATAGAAACATATTTGGAGGGATCTAAAAAGACAATTGGCAAAAGTTAAGAATTTGATCTCAACAATGAAAAGTTATCTATTAGTTCCCAAACCACATATCCACAAAATCCCAAATAAAATTTGAATAGAAAACTATTCAGGCAGAACAATGTTTAATCTAGTAGTAACAATCAAAAGATAATTTCTCACAAATGAAGTAGCAAAGACAAAATAGTTATACTCTTCTGTAGAAAATGTTTCACGTAGTTTATCTAACCAGATCTCTCATCTCTCTGTCTCTCTGTCTCTCTCTCTCTCTCTCTCTCTCTCTATCTATCTATCTATCTATCTATCTATCTATCTCCCTTGCCCACTCTCTCTCCTTCTTCTTCTCCCTCTCCCTCTCTCCCTTCACCCCAGTATTAGGGATTGAACCGAAGGCCTTCACACTAAGCCACATTCCAAGCCCTTTTATCATTTTCTATTTTGACAGAGTTTCCCTATGTCACTCATCTGTTTGCTCTGGGATTGAATTTCCCATCCTCCACCCTTGGCCTTCCAGGCTACCAGAGTTCAGGTGTGCACCACAGCATGCAGCCTGACCAGATTCCTATGTGGCTTCAAAGATCAGAATCACTGACAGTAGAACTGTAAGAGGTCTGAGAGATCCTATAGTTGAGTCATGCTGCTCTAAGGTGAGGAAGTTTGTTCCTGGAGAGAGGAAATGATAAAATCAATTGTCCATGTGCACTCTCCACAACTAGCTCAGTAGTGTACAAAGCTGCATAGCCTAGTAGAAGATCAAGGAAATGAAACGAGAAAAGATTTCAAAGACTGGGAGTTAGAAAGGACCCTACACAGGATGCCGCTACACACCTGAAGCTTCCTGAGGCTAAGCCAGACTCACAGTGATGGGATCAGGGAGTTTGACTTTTTGTCAAAATGCAAATAATGCTTAGAAGTGCTTTACTAAACAATTATTGCCAGGGTGGTCATGTCATGTCTTAATGTCTTTGGGAAGAAAATTGTGTAATTGTGTGTGTGAACAAACTCAGATTTTGTAAGTTTAAAAATGGCTAAATTCTTACGTTGCTTATTCATGTAATAAGCACTTACTGAGTCTACTATACTGAATTATGTGCGGGGGGCGAGTATTCGCTCAATGGTGACTAGGAGGTAAGATTCCCCCCACCCAGACCATAGTCAAATATCCATGGATATTAATATTTATTCTTTCCTATATTCTCTTATGTGATTTTTTAGCTAAATATTTCCATTGGAATCCAGCGAAGTGAAGCAAAATATCATTGTGTCTATAGAATAAAAGACATATGAAAAAATCAGAGCACTGATTTGTTCCAAGGAAAAAGTATAACAAATAATTCAGAAAAGTTACAACATTCCATGCAAATTGCAAGATACATAGTACTACATATGACCACTGAATAAACCACAGAACTTAAAATCAGTACCCAAGGCCAGGGACATAACTCAATGGCATAGCACATACTGCCTGGCAAATACAAGATCCTGAGTTCAATTCCCAGTACCATAAAAATAAAATAAAATCAGTATCTCTACTAAATACATATTTCAACTGAATAGAAATATACATTTTGCTTGAGATTTTTAGATCTAATCTCTTTTGCAATACATATATTTAAACTTTGTACTGAAGTGCCATAACCACTAAGATGAAATTCTGTAAGTATTGTAAGGATTGTGTACACCAGTGAGTCACTAGCAAATAGCGCCAACGTTCAAAACACATTGCCACTGATTAACTGTTATAAGAACCACTGTAAGAATGGTCAAAGAAAGTGTCATGCACAAAAATTTTCAGTATAAAATTTAAGCTTTATTTTCCAAAGAATAATGAGATGGTTTTCATTTGTCACTTAACACCTTTAATGCATGTTGAGTAACTATCTTTTCAAGTGTAAGTTATGGGGAAACATAGATCTAAATACTGCATCCAAACCACTGAGACCTGGTCGTGGTCTCTTTGGCTATGGTGTAATCACTCAACACAATGTGATGAAATATAATAATGTCCTGGCCTAAAAAAAAAATTGGTAAAGATCAGAGAACTGGATCTGTCATATTGGTTTTCATCACATCAAAAGGCCAAAGCAGAAATATGAAGGTATTTTGATGGATGGTGAAATTTTTGTCATGGAAATGTTTGATGTAGTGTAATATGGCCTATGAATAAATTTTATTGAAATCTTTTAAGATTATAATGCTTCTTCTAATGTGATATGTATTAGAAGAAGCATCACTCCATAAGCAGTCTCAAATATGCTAATAATTCACCAGGGCTGAGTCAGAGGCCGCCGAGGTTTAGCATGTTGTTATGTACCAGGTTCCTCAGGTGCTGTTCACTGTATCATAGAGCAAAGAATAGCTTTGTCCACTATGTAATAGATCAACAGCTAATGTACAGTGTAGCCAGGCTGTTACAATGCACAAAGAAAACACATTTGTCTCTCACTGGCATGCTGAATATCTCCAAAAAAGCTTTTGATATTAGCGGAATTTTAAGGCAAAAGAATTTCAATTTGAAAAACTCAAATTTTTAGCCAAAAAAATCTATTAATATCAGTCATCCATCATTACAAAAGTAACCACACTCTAATCTTAAAAGATTTCAACAAAATTTATTCATAGGTCATATTACACTACATCAAACATTTCCATGACTAAAATTTCACCATCCATCAAAATACCTTCATATTTCTGCTTTGGCCTTTTGATGTGATGAAAGCCACTATGACAGATCCAGCTCTCTCATCTTTATCAATTTTTTTAGGCCAGGACATTATTATATTTCATCACATTGTGTTGAGTGATTACGTTGTAGCCAAAGAGACAACGACCAGGTCTCAGTGGTTTGGATGCAGTATTTAGATCTATGTTTCCCCATAACTTACACTTCAAAAGATAGTTACTCAACATGCATTAAAGTTGTTAAGTAACAAATGAAAACCATCTCAAACCATTAACTATGTAGAGAAAACCATCAGGTAGGACAGTGAAAAAAATAACAATGCTCTGCTAGTTTATTCAAGAAGCTACCTCTTCCAAACACTAAAAAAGGAAGTGAAATGAGCTAAGGAGATATTCTTTCTTTCCATGCTGGGAAGGCTACAACAGGAGGGCATCTCATGGGTGGATGAGAAATAGTACAACAGAACTTGCATCCTTTGCTGCAGAGCAGCACCGGGTCACACTAACTTAGTGCTTTTCCACACCTCAGCAGTCTCTGACTCAGCCCTGACGTGTTATTAGCATTATTGAGATTGCTTACAGAATGATGCTTCTTCTAATATATACCACAATTATCATATCTAATCCACCTAATGCCTTTCTGAGTTAAGTATTATTATTGCATTTTCCTGTTGAAATACCAAAACCTTTAGTGCATGTGTGTGTGTGTGTGTGTGTGTGTGTGTGTGTGTGTGTGTGTGTGTGTTACTAGGAACTGAACATAAGGCCTCTGCACTGAGCTATATCCCCAGCCTTTCTTATTTTTTATTTTGAGACAGAGTTTTACTAAGTTCCTAAATCACCCAGACTGGGCTCAGACTTGCCATCCTCTGGTCTCTGCCTCCTCTGGCTGGGATTACAGGCATGCACCACCCCACTTTGCTTACTTAGTGATTCTTTATGAGCCCCATGAAAAGTTTATTGTCCTGTATACATTCACCCAGAGTGAATACAAATGATATATGGGCAGAAGTACTAGCAGAAGACTTCCCAAATATGAGGAAACAATCTGACATTCAGGTCACCAAAGCATATAGAACACTAAATAACTTCAACCCAATTAAAAACACATCAAGGCATATAATAGTCAAGATCCCAGAAATCCAGCACAAGAAAGCACTGAAAGCCACTAGAGAAAAGAAGCAGATCACATTTAAAGGAAAACTCATCAGAATTATGGCCGACTTCTCTTCACAAACTATGAAGGCAAGAAGAACATGGAGCAGAGTACTTCAAGTCCTCTATGAAAATAAATTCCCCCCCCAGACTACTATATCCTGAAAAATTCTCTTTCAAGTTTGATGGAGAAGTGAAATACTTCCATGACAAAGAACAACTAAAGAATTTCATGATGACAAAGCCAACCCTACACAGAATACTGAAAAATGTTTTAGAGAGGGACCAAAATGATCAGAACTCCACCAACAACAACAGAAGGAACACGCTACATAGGGCAAATAATTAAGGAGTAAACAACAGCAGGTAAATAATATGGCAAATAATAAGGCAACATATCTCTTATAACCACCAATGTAAATGGACTCAATTCACCAATTAAGAGAAATAGACTGGCACAGTGTATTAGGAAACAAAATCCAACAATATACTATGTACAAGAAATATACTTAACTCCTGAGAAAACTCATAAGCTGAAAGTCAAAAGATGCAAAACAGTACTGCATCCCCCAGCACCTCAGAAAAACGCAGGGGTAGCAGTCCTGTTGTCAGACAGTCTCAACTTCAAACCAAGAATGATCAAATGAAATAAAGAAGTCCATTATATACTGGTTAGGGGAAAAATTCAAGAGGAAGAGGTAACACTCATAAATATGTATGAAGCAAACACGGGAGCACCCAACTATATCAGACAAATCTTAATGGACATGAAAAATCTAATATCAGTACCTATCCATTCACCCAAGAAATGGTTATTAAATTCCTATGACTCACTGTATCACATTAGATTCTTCTAAAAATGGGGTGAATTAAGTATAAACTTAATTAGTTATATATAAGTAGAAATAAAAAATAAAAATAACAAGACCAACAATATGACTCAAAATAGATCAAAGTATCATGAGCAATAAACATTTGGTGTCATCAATTATTACAATGTTCAGACTGTTTATTATGGCAATAAAATCATTAGTCCATCCCAACTAATAGAGGTCTTAAGGGTCAGAGATGGGACATTAGAACTCAGCATCTCAAGGGTATAACCTAGATATCACAGCACAGTAGATACATTGCAATCCAATGTTCTAAATGAGGACGGACTACCTGGTCTGCTTAATCATGATGACTGGGGATCTGAGGACAGAAGCCACTGTAGAGTGCTGACATACATTCAGGTAGCAGGGATATTGTAGCAGCAATAGAAGATAAGCCAGGAATGAAGTGGTTGAACACAATTATCCCTCCATCTATAGGATGCACATCTGCAGCTTGACCCCACTGTAGATTAAAATACTAAAAACTAAGATAAAATAACAAGCTCAATAAAATTTGAATATTTACCAATTTTTATCCTGCTATTATTCCCTGAACAATACATTACAGCAGCTATTTACATGGCATTTATACAGCCTTGTGTTTTAAACTAGAGATGGTTTACAATATAAAGAAGGATTTATGTAGGTCATATGAAAATACTATTCCATTCTGTATAAGGCACTTGAGTATCTGCAGATGTGGGTGGGGGAGAGGTCCCCGGGAGTGACCACTATATGTGCATGGTCCTAAGGCAGGGATTCACATAGAATGCAACCCATCACTGACAGCTTCCTGGATGATGCAAGTCTTGAGCCAGTTAAAAGATATTAGAGCCTGGCAAATGGGAACATAAGAGAACCTTTGAGAGAGAGAAATGTACAAATACTCAAGCTTCTAAGAGAACTTCTGGGGAATAAATGGTCTGCAGTGAAGGGTTACCAACATGAGGTCTCCTGCTAATTTCAAGATCTTGTGTTGAAGATTGAGCTATCCTCTTCCTTTGGTGACTACCAAAGGATATGTGATAGCCTTAAATGCCATCACATAATGGCGGAACCAGTCAGTACTCTGACACTTGATACATTCAGAAAATGAGCCTAAATATCTAACAAAAGCAAGAAGGTCCTCAAAACCTAGCCCATCCACCCCTACAAGCCTGGTTTGTGCTGCTGTCTTCCTCACTCGCTGGCTTTCACAAGTGATCTCCTTTACCACGGAACTGACTGAGGTCTGTCTCTAGGCCTTTGTACACTGTGACCTGTTGCCTAACATACATTTGAGTCTCCCTCACTACCCACTAGCTAAATAATGACCCTCTGGAGATGCACACGTACTGATTTTCATACTAATTGTCACTGATAACTTAGATTACCCAGCAATAGGAAATAAAGATGAAGATGAAATCAAGGTTAATTAACTGGTCTTAAAAGAGGAAGACTACAGGATAATGGATCACAGTGCCCTTAAAAGTAGAAAACTGAGTAAGAACAAAAAAAGGAATATCATTACAGTAGTCAGAGTCATTCAATTCTTCTGGCTCTGAAGATGGACAAAGAAGGCTCTGAGCTGAGGAATGTGCTAGACTCCAGAAGCTGGAGAAAGCAAGAAATAGGTTCTTCCCTAGAGCCTGCAAAGGGGCATAGCCCATCAATAGCATTAGTTTCCACCCACTGAGACCCATAGCAGACTTGAAAACTTCAGAACCGTGAGATAATAAATGTGTGATAAGTCTCTGAGTTTGTGGTATTTGTCACAGTAGCCACAGAAAATCAACAAACTGTCCTCCCTATCCCAGTGTGAATCTCTCTCCAATTTAAATTTGTTCTTCTGCTTTTATAACCCACCCAACACCATCTTCTTAGGACTTACCACAATGGGTTATTAAACATTCATTTTGTGATTGTTTAGTATCCATCACCCGTTTTAGGTCTAAATTTCCACAAAGCTGAAGACTGTTGTTTTGTCAATATATCCCCAGCATCCAGCGCAAAGTAGACCCTCCATAAATATTTATGGTTTAAACATTTAAAAGAATTCCATATGTCCACAGTGTATTTATGGGATTTATAAAGCCAAATTCAGAAGGGTTCAATAATTTGTTTATGGCACACAGCAATAAAGTTGTGTCATCTCATTTGTAGATGTGAAAATCAAATACCAGATCTTCCCATAGGGTGAGCAGTTGAGCCACTTATAATCCATTTCTTTGCAGAACCTCTCAGGAGAACTCCTGGTGACAGTCATACTCTGTGAATAACTCTGACCTTGATAATTTGTTCATTTAAAGCATCTCCAGCTCACATCCAGTCCTCCAGGTTTCACTGAGACCTGCTGACCACCCACAAACTCACACAGAAATGGATCGTGGCCAGATCCCAATGCTTCCTCAAAAAAAAATCAAAGGACTTAGAATGCAACTCAGCAAAGAATCTCAGTGGTTTCCAATTCTGAACTCTCAAATAAAGGTGAACATCAGGGGTCCTTCTGATTTATTGTTTTAAATTAAGAATATTGGATGAGAGTCCATTAACTAGGCAATAATGAGACAATGTCACTCAATTACCAGGTTTGTTGTGATCTTTTGTGACTGAGTCCTGAAAAACATGAAGTGTTCTTCCACACCAGGCATGTGTTGAGCATGTTATAAGCATTGTCTCAAGTAATCCTCTTGCCAGTAATCCTCACAGTTGCAGTTACAAGCAAGTAATATCATCTTTTCTCTTCATACATAAGAAGACTGGAGTGTAAGAACTTGTCCAAGGTTATACACCCAGTTAGAACTGAGTTCCAGCTTTCCTCCTACTTCCTTCAAAACCTGGTGTGAGCACAGTGGTGAGCATGCCCCCCCACAGTCCCAGGCAGCGTCTCCATCCCGCATGAACCCCGGTGCTCCCAGTCCTGCCTTCCATGGCAGGAGCTGGCGATCGAACTACTGTATCATGTGCATGACTGCATTTGCATAGGCAGGCACTTAAACAACTGAGCTAACAGGCAGCCCCCCTATCCTTTCTTTTTACCTTGAGTTATTTTCACTAATTTTAAGAAGCTAACAGGGAGTGGTGGAAAAATACAACGAACATTAATTCTCTACAGTGCTTTCCTACAAATAAATAAATAATCACTTCCCAATACTAAAAAAGCACAGGTAGAGGGAACTGAAGACTGAACAGAGACTGAAGAATCTGTCTTCCCATTCTAACCATTTGTAGTAAGAATATTCAGGCTTAAAATTAGGGGAAAAGGAATAGTGTTCCTCACCTGGCATCCTGTTAAATCACCCCAGTTTCACCTTGTCTTCTTGTCCCACAGCCAACACTGAGCACCTCCTGTCACCCCAGCCTATGATGGCCTCAGGGCTGATGGGGCAACCAACCAATGCAACCAACCAATTCCACTGGGACACTTGCCTTCCCCCCGAAGGGTGGCGCCAAACACTTTCTTCATATAGGAGCACTTGCCATAAATTCAAGTCAGTCTCACAAAAAACAGCTTGTTCTAGGAACTCACGGGGGAACTAAGAAATTCAGGACACAGTAGTTATTGTCCCCAGTTTGGGCGATGATACCATTAGTCCTAAATGGCTTCCAGACCCTGCATCCCAAATGGAGACCACAAAATCCAACCCATTATGCTTAAACAACCCAACTTTCCTTGACAACCACTCCAATATCAGCCGTTACCAAGGAAGAAAAGTCACTCACATTCATTTCACACCTAGGAAAACAGAATCATTTAATTGTACTTGTTTTATAAACTAATAACACTTTCAGGCAAATGTTTGGAATCCTTTGTGGATATTAGTTCTTTTAATCCTGAAGACAATTCCAGGACATATTTTCCAAACAAGGAAAATAGAGTACAAAGAGTTTAAGCTGTTGACTGAGGTCACACAACTAAGAAAGCAGTAGATCCAATGCTATGTACTAACAGATTGGCTTCCTATATACCAATGTGTATCCCCTATATCAAGCTGCCTCAGATTTTGATACCACAAGATATTTTCATATTTACATAATGACTGAAATCTGTGAAACATGGGCAACATTTTAATGATCCTTCACTCTAAGGTCATCGGCTCCTATAAAGTGGCCCCTTTCTGCCACTACCTCTTCCTGACCCCCAGCTCAGGAGACCCCTCACTCTGTACCAAAGGCTTCACTACCACTAGGTTGTCTGCCACAAGCCAGTCAACTGCTTCCCAACAAACTGTACACTGCTCTGTGCAGTCCTCTTCGTCAATGCCCCTCTCCTTGACAGCAAGTTCACTCTAATTCCTCTCCTAGATTTTCAAAGCCCAGGGATCCAGGGGCATTGGCTGTGCTGAGTCTCTAATGACTGCTCCTACAGCAAGCACTTTTCAGCCCAGCAGGACCCTCCTCTAGGACACCTCCCAGAACCTCCTCCATCCCTTCTCTCTGAGTGCTTCTTTGAGCTGCTTGGAATATCCTTCCTTTGCTGTTCATTAGAAACTGGCCTAATTGTGCAGCCTTATCCTCTCAATTCCCCTCTGAAAGCCTCTTCAGAGAACTCCTGTGCACCTGAAATCCATGCTGAAGCAGGGCCAGGCTCTTCAGTCAGGACTGATATGTATCATTCCCTCCTGCTTCAAGCACACTGGACTGATCTGCTATAGAGCATCCACCTGACTTCCTGCAGCCTACCTGTAGCAAGACAGCAGTCTCTGCTTGGCTCCCTCCTTGATACTTGTTACTATTACTACACATTTATTTCATTGCTTTTCTTTTAATGAACATGCAGAGGAAGGGCAAGCAAGATAGCTCAGTTGATTAAGCACCTGCTTAAACAAGCACAGGGTCTTGGGTTCCAGGCACCACATGCCATGCTGGCCCCACTCCCAGGTGCACTAAGCCAGCCACCAAATCTGGGAATGGTGGCACACCTGTCATCCCAGCACTGGGGAGTTTGAAAAAAGGAGAATTACTATGAGTCCAAGCTGCATAGCAAGACCTGTACCAAATACATGAAGAAAAAGAAGGGGGGGTGAGGAGGAGGAGAAGGAAGAAAAAGAGAGGGAAAAGAAGAGGGAAAGGGAGAGGGAGAAGGGGGAGAGGAAGAAGAGGAGGAGGCTCTTCTTTTAAATTTTTCACCTTTCTCTGCACATCTAATGCCCTTTCCCCTTCTTCAACATTAATGTGTTTTGTACATGGAGTAGAACTTCTGGGTCATAGATACCTGTGGCCTTCATTTGACAAAGTCATATCAAATTTAAAATCACTGTTGTCCCAGTCAGCCCTGAACTATTTTGCAATTTTTGCCAGTGAAACAGACCTTAAATTTAAGCTGTGCAATGCCTGAAAAAATGCCTCAAGGGACTTTTAAATAAAACCACTGCCCAGGCTCCACCGAAAATGTTTATAACTGAGGGTAGCCATTGAAACTGGGCGTGGTGGTGTGCACTTGTAATCCCAGTGCTTGGGATGCTGAAAACAGGAGAATCACTACGAGTCTGATCTGTGTGGTGAGACCCTATATAACCCATAGACCCTGTCCCAAACACATTTTAAAAAAAAAAAAGTAGGGTTTGGAGATTCGTTTGCTTTGCTTTTCATTGGTTTGTAATCTTTCTAGCTTAGGAGGAATGAATTCTAACCTTCTGTAGCACAGTAAGATAACTATGGTTGAAAACATTTAATTGAATAATTTAAAATAGCTAGTGGAGAAGGCATGAATGTTTCCAAAGAAATGAGATGAAGTGTCATCAAAAATATGTGTGACATTGGGGCCAGGAGGTGGCTCAGTAGAATAAGTGTTTCCCTGGCAAGCATAAGGGTCTGAGTTCAATCCCTGGTTCCACACAAAAAAAAATTTTACCTTTTTAAATTCTGTTACACTAAATGACATACAGCCATTAATCCCCCTCGAAATATTGTGTCTCCCTTCAAATACACCTCTGCCCTTGTACATTTAAACTTACCACTTGCAGGAGCAGTTCTGGAATCTTCTGAGGCCGTGGCTGTGTCAAGGTCCTGAATAAATTCAAAACATTTGTTTTTCATGGTCATTTTGACATTGAGGAAGAGCAGAAGTGACAGCTATCAGAGCACCTGAATAGGTGGAAAAGGGCACACCAGGCTGGGGAGATGGCTCAGCGGAATAAGCACTTCCCTGGCAAGCACAAAAGCCTGAGTTCAATCCCCGGTTCTGCCAAAAACAACAACAACAAAAAAAAAAAGGAGCAAAAGGGCACACCATCATGGGTGTTTCATTATTGTTACTAATTAAAGACCAAAAAAATGAAAAAAAAAAAAAAAGCATTTAAAACAATATAAAAGTTCACTGAACAAAGTAATAGGAACTGAACAATGGCTGCTATAATCCCAGCCTGTCTATAAGAGGCTGCCTTTCAGTTGCTTGGCATTTGAAAGCAGCATTCACCATACATTTTAATCACACCTTGTAAATACAAGAAACAGAATTTTTCGTAACAGCTTCAGAAAGTGACGACAATGATGGGAGGAGAGTGTTTAGGGCAAGGAGGAGTGCTTTGTGGAGGTTAATGGCAGTGTGTCTTTCAGTGTAATAATTTTTTTTCAATTTAAGCAATCATTGTATTTCAGTCACACCTGTAAACCTTTGAGGTGATGAATTTGTCAATTTGTCCTGATCTAATCATTACAAATTGTATATATCTATTGATGTGTCACACTCTACTCCATAAATACATACAACTACTATGTCAATTCAAAGCAAAAATACAGGTAATTTTTTTTTAATTTTCAATCTTTTCAAGGTATTTTCTTACACAGCCAGGTTAGAGAATCCCTAGGAAAGGATTGATGGTACTTTTTTTTTGATGTGTTTAGGACAGGGTCTATGGGTTACACAGGGTCTCCCCACACAGATCAGACTCATAGTAATTCTCCTGTTTTCAGCATCCCAAGCACTGGGATTGCAAGCCCACACCACCACGCCCAGGCTCCATGGCCACCTCTACATGCCCCGGGGGCAGGGCAGTCACAGCAAGCCAGGACTGAATTCTGGCAGCCACACTGTGCCTAAGCAGGCATTTTAGTCTGCTGAGCTATCTGGCCAGCCCAAATTGCTGGCATTAATTTGCTTTTTATTCCAATTATTCATGATTTTAAGAGTCTCATCATGCACTTGTGAATTTTGTAGGCTTTTTCTTTAGTACACATTTTGCACTCCAGCAAGTCTACATGATTGAGAAAAGGTTAAAATGATGATCGGATCCAGCATGAAGGTGAGAACAATTATGTAGACTGAGAGGCATGTGACAGCATGAGTGAACGGCAATAGCGGCCCCCACAGTGCAAGGCCAGGAAATCTAAATCTATCTGACCTTGGGAGGCAAGAGCCTGGAAACACTCCTCCTCCCCCAGGTGCAGCTTCCCGACAGGGAATCCTGCACACCTGTTACTCAGGCAGGACTCTCAGGCAATCAGAGCCAGCCACAGGGAGTGTCCCTCACAGCTGTTGTGCTGCATGACAGACTGGCAGCCCAGAAGAGCTGGTTGCTGTCTCTGTCCCAGCACAGCCCAGATGCCTGTAAGGAGCCGCTGGCAGAGCTCTCTGAGTATCTGCAAGTGACTGGCAAGGCAGCGATCTTATTCTCATCCCTTCTTTATTCCTTTCTCCTGTGTAGTTCCCCACACATCCACTGAAGTGTTGTGTATCCATCAATGCTAAGGAACTGCAAAGCTCCACAGCGATGTCTGAGACCTGGCTGCAAGGGAGAAAAAGTAATGACTGCAAACAAAACATTTAAAAAATAGTATGTTAATGTTCACTGCAGTTTGGCTCATATAATTACATATCACATTAGTCGACGTGCTGTGGCTGTCTAATCTGCTTGAAAAGAAGCAGGCAGGAACTCTGAAGCCAGTAATTTCTCTGGGATATGAAGATGGGCAATGTCCCTAAAAATCCCTAAGAAGCAATCAAAGTGACCCTTAAACACCAGGTGTCTCATATTTTTAGCACTCACATTATTGATTGAAGAGGCATTACAGAATGTATATTTTAAGGTCATATATTAAAAATGCTGTAACTACTACTATAATGCATCAACAGTTCTCATTGTTGGTTGTACATTAGAATCACTTGAAGAGTTTTTAATGTTTCCATTGCTTAGGCTGAGTCCAATGCCAGTGGCTCAAGGACTTCTGGAGGTGGGGTTCAGGGAACCAGGCAAATAAACTGGTAGACACTCAATTGCTGAAAAATACTAAAAAATATAAAGAACACCAAGGTTTTGACTCAGGATTTTCTATCTGCCACAGTTTGCGTGTTTATAACCCCAAATTCACAAAGCAACTCCATGAACACATCAAGATGCCAGGAAGCACAAACCTGAAGCCTACAATTCTGTAGACTCATGGGGGACTAAGAAATGAGGCTTTTCTCTGAAGACTAACCTTTCTTTCTAAGTCTTCCGTTCCACCTTTGGCATTAGTAGAAAAACAGGAATTTCTTACCTGTGAGATTTTTTTTCCATGTGATGTGGAATAGAAGATCATTGGATGTCGAATGATCCAGCTTTATTCCACTGAGGCTCCAGTCTATAGTCATCTCTAGAAGAATGTCTGAACTCATGAATCATGACTGTGTACTTTACCCTTTTTCTTCAGAAAGATAGGATTAATTTCACAAAAGTAAATTTCTTCTAATTATACTACACTTTCAGTCTTAAATATGCCTCAAAAGTCCATGCATTGCAGGCTTGTTGCCCAAAGTGCTGCTGTTAGGAGGCTCTGGTAGCTCCTGCTGGTCCTTGGGAGTGTGGCCTGCAAGGCGATCATCAATTCCAGCTCTTTCCTCTTTCTCTCTTTAGTTCACTTTCCCCAGCTGGTTCCGTTCTGTGCTGTGCTACCTCATCGGTAGTCCAAGAGCAACAGGGCCAACAGATCATTGACTTAAGCTGCCAAAGCTATGAGCCAAGATAATCTTTCTTCACAACTTAGTTTACCTCACGTATTAGTTACAGTCATGGAACCTGCTTCATACAAATTATAGCTGAACAATACATTTATTGGAACATTGAACTCATGATTATATTTCAGGCTCTTACATGTCACATACACATGAAGCTCAGTTCATATAATAATCTATTTATTTCTCAAATTTCTAATAAAGTCATGAGTCTTGTTTAATAACATCTTGGAAGAGGGAAGTCAATCTAATCAGGATTTTTCATGAATTTGCCAATGAACCTCTGAGGTATAAATGTTAACCTGGGTTCAACAGTTAGCTGATGTAAGTATTGCTTTTCTATCAGCAATTCACCAAGTATTAATTTCATCAAAATGCAAGATCAATTTTTTCAAATTTTAATTTATTTTATTTTCTGAAATAGGTTCTCAAGTTTTAATTCAAAAGCTTTCTAATTGATGACTAATTTCTTATTCCAAGTTTAGGACAGAAGTTAAAATTGTAGTGCTTCCACAGTCATAAGCAACTGCTGTGGATCTGAAAAAAGCTTGTGGGTGTGTACAATGGACTTTTAAAGTCAGTGGCAATAGTGGTAGTCAGTTCGGGAGTGACAGTCACAGCTTCAGGCCTCAGCAACATGTTTACTTTCAAGTCAGGCACAGGTTTCTCTTGAAACAGGCTCAGCTATTCTTAAAAGTCAAGCCTTCTGCTTCCCACACACCCATCACTGGATGAGGATTTAAGATGAGAGCTTAGAAATTTGTGATTTTCTTCCATTACTTAGCAGGTGCTCCATTAGCACTCCATGGCTACTGTATGTACACCTGAGCACATGCACACTGACCAACAGAAATGATTTATCAGCTAAAAAGAATTGAATAAACTCAGAATGTGAAGATGACAGCTTCAAATATTCTATAGTTTTGCCCTTGCAGGTCATACATATTTAAGAAAAACTAGGGGCTGGGGAGATAGCTCAGTAGAATAAGTGCTTGCCTGGCAAGCACGAGGGCCTGAGTTCAATCCCAGGTTCTTCCAAAAAAAAGGAAAACTATAAAGATATGTGACATATATACTATATATATATATATATATATATATATGATATATATGTGACATATATACTATATATATATATATATATATGATATATATGTGACATATATACTATATATATATATATATATGATATATATGTGACATATATACTATATATATATATATATATATGATATATATGTGACATATATATTCAGTTCAATTATTCATTATCCTATAACAGTTTATTAAGGGTGACTATAACAAGTTCTTATCCCCAGGATATTATTTTTACCTTTGTAATGCTCAATGTAATG